>JAULAV010003317.1:0-25000 GCA_030789695.1 Scilla litardierei
AGCAAGACGAGGATGGAGTTAGAGCGCAAGGATTGGTACCTGTAAATACAAGAAGCAATTAGTTAAAGAATACAATATATCCAATTTATTTAACGTGATCGTCTTGATTTTAAAACTGATTAAAACGGTGATGAAAGGCATTCTAAATTTTTATATAAGCTATATATGATAAAAATAGTTTTATTGCAAGAGGAAATATTTTTTTGAAGCTTATAATAATTTTTATAATTTTTAGAAACTCAAAACTAATTAAAAACCCAAATTATTTAAGTGATGCATATCTTCCGGAATTTATTCCGGGAGCAATACTCATCGGAAATACTCGAATGAACAGTCAAAACAACCGTCTCGAAGATTATTATCACATATAATTTTATCAAATATCAGTGTATGGGAAAACAGAGAGTTACGAATTTTATAATGAATGTTACGTATTTAATTTTTTTGGTTTAAAAAACATTCTGGAAAAAGTAGACGTCTGATCAAGATGAGACCAGTGCCATTGGGTCCGGAATATCGTTTCTGATTTTCTGAAGCTATCTACGCATTTTTCTGGGCCCTGTATTTTAAGTTATGAATTTTACACCATTAAACCATATTATTAATTATTTAAAAACTATAATTACGAAAATATTCTTCAAAATTATGACTTTGCCATCGGGATGAACTCACGCACCCTCGCGGCGTTCTCGATCGCCGGAGGGGGGCGTCGCGTTCGGCGGGCGGAGGCGGCGACCGGGGGCAGGCGACGGCGGCGGAGGGGGTCTCGCGGCGGAAGGGGGCGGCGATGAGGTGGACGGCGGCGTCGGGACGTGGAGATGGCGGTGAGCGAAGCGGCAGCAGCAGCAGCTGCTTGATGTCGCGGCGGGCTCCGACGAGGGTGATGCTAACGTCAAGATCGAGCGACGGGGACGGCGGTGTACAGCGACGGCGAGAGCGACAGGCGGCGGATTCTCGGCTGTCGGAGCGGTGATGGAGTTGTGCATCGACGGAGCGCTCGCGATGGCGCCAAGCGAGAGAGCAGCGAGCTGTGGGGGGGCTCGGCGGAGGCGCTCGGGGGAGAGCTCCGGGCATTGTGGCGGAGCGGGGGCTCGGTGCGGCGTTCGTGGCGATGGCGGGTGACGGCGGAGGGCTGTGTGCACGGTGAGCGGCAGTGCTTCGTCGGCGTGTAGTGATCCGGGGCTGAGAGGGCGGGCTTGCATGGGGGGAGTGCGAGAGAGATAGAGAGAGTGTTTGTAATGGGTTTCGGGAAGGGATTTCGAATGGGGGAGAGAGAGGTATCTGTGTGTGCCTGTGAATGAAAGAAAGGGGTTCATTATATAAGGTTAGAAGTAAATAATTAGTAACACCAAATAATAATAATAATAATAATAATTGCAAAATTAAATAGATGTTTGGATCTCACCTATATCAACCGGTGAGTTATAGTGGTGGGGTTAGAGGGTTAATTAGGGGTAGATCTAGGTTTAATAGGGGTAAAAGTAATTAGTCAAAATAAGTTAGTAATAGTAATAGTAAGAGTAAAAAGGTCATTAAGGATGTAATTAGTAAAACCGGAGGAATACAAGTCCGTTTTCACAAACTAATCCGGGAAATTACGAAAACATACCTACAGGATCGTAATGACACGAGGATCGCGAATACGAGATCTGTTTTGGGATTTGAGCTACGAAAATACTAGTTTTAAGCCAAAATGTTTAGAAAGCGGGTTTACGCGTTCTAGGCTGAAATGATATCCGAAAATTACGAAATTAATGTGAAGAGCCCTAAATGATCATAGGATGCTACTATAGAAGTTTGAAAATGTTTTGAAAATGTTTGAATAGAAAATAAATTCATTGAGTCAAAACAGTAATTATTGAAAATGAATTTTTATCGAAACGTTTTTGAGTATTTGAGGAAATCTGAAATTGCTGAAATACTTTATAATAAGCCTAGTGTTTCAAAATATTTTTATAAGAATTTTTGAAATCAGTTCTGATATACAACTCCTGACTAACCATTATAAAGAAAACTTAAAATTGTTAAGAAATACGTTAAATACGTATTTGAAGTGTTTAAAAAATACAGGCCGTTACACCTCCTGGTGGTGGAGATGAGCGGACTCGAGGACAAGGGCGCTCAGCTCCGATTGGAAGGACGCCGAGGGGTAGCCTCAGCGTCGCTGGAGCTTCTGGACCTGAATAGACGAGGGAGCTTGTCAGGGGGGGTCGGACCTTGGTTCCGACCGATTCCCCTCCGATGCTAAAGTCAGATCGGGTCTGATAGATGCTTGACGAGATCGGACTTGGTTCACGGAGAGATCAAGCCCCAATCCTCGGACCTAGCTTTAGAGGAGAAATATTCAAGGTGGAAAAAGGTGTTAGTATACGATACCATTGTTGTAGATCACGAAGATTCGGCCTCTTTAGATGATGCCCACCCCATCCTCATATAGGCGACTCGTTCTAATAATGTGCATGATGTGACATCATGGCCATCATTCATGGGGACGTGCAAATGGGGGAAGTGCTGACCCCCACTAATTGCGCCCGTCTTGATGAGGAGATGAAAGTCATAAAGGTGACCATGATGGCTGGAGTGGTGGACTCAGGCGGTTGCCATATTTGGCGGGCCTTGATGGCTGGAGAGTGATGGCCATTAAGTCGGGCCATTAAGTCGAGCCATGATGGCTAGAGAGTGATGGCCACTTAAGCCGGGCCATTAAGTCGGGCCATGATGGCTAGAGAGTGATGGCCATTTAAGTCGGGCCATTAAGTCGAGCCATGATGGCTAGAGAGTGATGGCCATTTAAGTTGGGCCATATTATCCCCCACTATTGAAGTGGGCAGTCTTTTGGGCCTTCGCCTTTGGGCGGAGAAGTGTGGCCCGCCCGTGAGATCCTTGGGCCGGGGCCCCAAGGCCATAGCAGGCTGGTTGACCGGTCGTAGTTGACTTGGCTCTTCCGGGTCCGGTCAAAATAGTCCTATCAATTTTCCCCATCTTCTGAGCTCTACCATTATTGAGGTGGAGGTCGGGAGATGTAGTATAATGGGGAAGAAGTTGCTCTCTCTGCAAAACTTGGTCCGTCTTGCGGAGTTGGCTAGGGACGATAGATCGTTGGTCCGAGATTCGTTCGGTTGCGAGGGGAGTCGCCCCTAGACTTATGGCCGACGAAGGAGTCTGGTCGGCCAGCTAGAGGAGCTGCCCACAGTCTTTTGGCCGATCTTGTTCGTTCGGTGGCAGGGAGGTTGCTCCTCGACTTACGGCCGACGAAAGAGTCTGGTCGGCCAGCTGGGGGAGTTGCCCCCAGCCTTACGATCGATCTCATTCATTCGGTGGCGATGTGAGTTGCCCCTCAACTTATGGCCAACGAAGGAGTGGGTCGACCTGCTGGATGAGTTGCCCCCAGCCTTACGATCGATCTCGTTCGTTCGGTGGTGAGGGGAGTTGCCCCTCGACTTACGACGGACGAAGGAGTCTAGTCGGCCAGCTGGGGGAGCTGCCCACAGTCTTACGGCCGTCTCGTTCGCTCGGTGGCGGGGAGGTTGCTCCTCGACTTACGGCCGACGAAGGAGTCTGGTCGGCCAGCTGGGGGAGCTGCCCACAGTCTTACAGCCGATCTCGTTCGTTCGGTGGCGGGGAGGTTGCTCCTTGACTTATGGCCGACGAAGGAGTCTGGTCGGCCAGCTGGGGGAGCTGCTCACAGTCTTACGGCCGATCTCGTTCGTTCGGTGGTGGGGAGGTTGCTCCTCGACTTACGGCCGACGAAGGAGTGGGTCGACCCGCTGGAGGAGTTTCCCCCAGCCTTACGATCGATCTCGTTCGTTCGGTGGCGAGGGGAGTTGCCCCTCGACTTACGAAGGACGAAGGAGTCTGGTCGGCCAGCTGGGGGAGCTGCCCACAGTCTTACGGCCGTCTCGTTCGCTTGGTGGCGGGGAGGTTGCTCCTCGACTTACGGCCGACGAAGGAGTCTGGTCGGCCAGCTGGGGGAGCTGCCCACAGTCTTACAGCCGATCTCGTTCGTTCGGTGGCGGGGAGGTTGCTCCTTGACTTATGGCCGACGAAGGAGTCTGGTCGGCCAGCTGGGGGAGCTGCTCACAGTCTTACGGTCGATCTCGTTCGTTCGGTGGCGGGGAGGTTGCTCCTCGACTTACGGCCGACGAAGGAGTGGGTCGACCCGCTGGAGGAGTTTCCCCAGCCTTACGATCTATCTCGTTCGTTCGGTGGCGAGGGGAGTTGCCCCTCAACTTACGGCCGACGAAGGAGTGGGTCGACCAGCTGGGGGAACTGCCCCCAGCCTTATGGTCGGTGGGTCGATTGGCCTGCTGAGGGAGCTACCACCCAGTCTTATGGTCAGTCGAGTGATCAGCCAGCTGGGGGAGTTGCCCCCAGCTTTACGACCGATCCGTTCGTTCGGTGGAAAGGGGAGTTACCCCTCGACTTACGGCCGACGAAGGAGTGGATCGGCCAGCTGGGGGAGTTGCCCCCAGCATTACGACCGATTCGTTCGTTCAGTGGCGAGGGGAGTTGCCCCTCGACTTACGGCCGACGAAGGAGTGGATCGGCCAGCTGGGGGAGTTGCCCCAGCCTTACGATCGATCCGTTCGTTCAGTGGCGAGGGGAGGTGCCCCTCGACTTACGGCTGACGAAGGAGTGGACCGGCCAGCTGAGGGAGTTTCCCCCAGCCTTACGACCGATCCGTTCGTTCGGTGGTAAGGGGAGTTGCCCCTCGAATTACGGCCGACGAAGGAGTAAGGACCTTTCGAAGATTCCATGGTGGCACTCTGTAACTACTTCGCCCAGCTCGGGCGGATGCAGGAGCTGTTCGGCAAGCAGGGACCCAGCAGCACGGTCGGAGGAGCGGTCTGGATGCTCGAATTCGGACGGTGGTGCTCCGGCCAGGCTTGCGATGAGAGCTCAGCAGAGCTGGTAGAAGATCTTGGAAGAGTCCCACCATGTACTTGTCTTTGCCCCCTCAATGGCTCGGGTTTCCCCCTGAAAGTAGGAAACCTGAGTCGTTGGGAGTTTCCTCGTACTGGCGCTAGTCAGCCGAGCGGGTTGGCCTAGTCTCGGCCGTCCCCGAGCGGGTCGGCCTCCTCCTGGATGGGCCGGCCTCGTCCTGGACCGGTCGGCCTCGAGACCCGAGCCACGTGATCCTTTGGGTGCCTGTTTGTCGAACAGATCCAAGCTCGAACATGGGCCTGGAGAAGGGCAAATACCGGAGAGAGGGACTAATGTCTTTGAGGGAGAATATGCCTGGTTGCAGTAGCCTATTTGACTCCGTGGGGGATCAGATTCATCAGATCGGTTGACAGGGGCATCTCGACGATTCGTCGCGGAGCCATTGGGCTTGGTACCCTCAAGTTTTGAGATGACGTCCCTCTAGACATGGTGTAAGTAGGCCCCGTTGCCGATTGGGGTCATATTAATCTCGAGGCCGCTCGACACGTAGTATTGGGGAGATGACGAACCCCAAGTCATGTCCTCGATCTTCACTATGGCAACCCTGCAAATGGGACGTCTTTGGGCACGATGACGACAAGCGCGCCGATTGATTCGGGTTCAATATTACATATTTAACCCCCTATTTAGCCCTATTTTGTGCTCATGTGATACTACATTGTTCTCTAATACATACGTATTTTCTACACATTTATTTATTAGAGAAAACACACTATTTGAGCACAAAACAGCATTTAACGACGTATTTCTGCATATTTTATATTTTTCCTAGCATCATCTCGATCTCACAATTCCAACGACTATTTATTTGTATTTTTCTGAGATCTGTGCTAATTTCTATGATTTATTGAATGCAGAATACCGTTTAAATGAAGAAATACACTGAAAATACGCGAAATACGGTCGGCAGCCAATCACAGGCCGACACGTGGCAAGCATCCGTGCATTCCCGCTTGAATCCAACGCCGCAGATCACTTTGATTCAATTTATATACGGGGCGATGTGGAATTGTCTTGGCCGTTGGATTTAGATCCAACGGCCCGTATTCAAGAATGAACGCAACGGGAGCGGGCGACTTACGGCCGTCCGCTCACGATCCGACGGCGGAGATTTACAACGAGGCTGATTCGAGAGACGACAACATGGCGCAATCTCGTTCGTCGATCTTCCATCCAACGGCCTGGAGCGGCCCCGCTCTCGCGATCGATGAGTGAAGACGCGGCTCGCCGAGCGCCGCACGATCGAAATCCAACGGCGGCAATTCAAGAATGAAGGCGGATGCAGCTGAATTTCTGAGCGGTTGACGTGGAAATATCGAGAGCGTCAATTCGCCATCGGACGGCCAGCAGCAACACAAAGCGGCGAGCGACGTGGCGTGCTTGGCGCCATTCGATTATGATCGAACGGCCGAAATCAAACCCGAGTTTAAATCGATCGGATGCGGGTTCTGCATGACTTTTAAAGCGACACGTGGCGACCCCACGTTAGATCCCGCACTAGATCAACAGCTATCATTTGATCCGCTTTAGATGAACGGCTGGGATCACCCAGCGGCTAACGGATCGGGTTTGGTGCGTATTTGGATGCGGGTTTCGACCCGTTAACGTTTTTAAACCCGCAATCTTATTATATAAGGTATTCCTAGGGGTTTTGAGCGTATTCAAGCAGATTGGGGCGTATTTTGGGCGTATTGGAGGCTCTAGAAGCCGTATTCTCCCCCTGAAAAATTCTGTAAAATTCCAGAGTATATTTTCTTATTTCCAGAGAGTTTTGATATCTTTTCAAGGATATTTGGTGATGAATTCTTAACTTAAACTCCTTGTTTAGTGCTTTTTCTACCGTATTTTGCTATATTCTTGATGTATTTTGGCTATGGAACTTGTTTATTCTGATATTATGAGTAGCTAAAACTTAATTGTGCTTGGTATGGAGTAGTTAGGGGATGTAATTTGTGTTAGTTTGGTTGAAATTCCTTGTGCTAAATTGTTAAACGTCGCTAAAATTGTAATCTTTGTTCGTAAATCGACTTTTTCAGATTCCAAAAGAATTGATTTAGTTGATGATCGCCCCAAAAGGGTGAGTTTTGATCTCCCCAAAAGGGAGTTTCATACTGTAGTTTTGATCTCTCCAAAAGAGAGTTTCATATCGTATTATAACTTTAGCGACGATCTTATTGAATATTTCGTTTGAACCCCCAAAAGGGCATCTTCCGATGAATTGCTCCCAAAAGGAGAATTCATTGAGTTATATTGGATATTTTTCCCGGTGAATTGCTCTCAAAAAGAGAATTCATTGTGATATATTCATTAACCAAATTAATACGAATCGTCGATCCTAACGAACCCATACAATGTGCATACTTTTTATAGATATTTTCATACACGATTTTCTATGTTTATATTGTTCACGTGTTCACATCACCATCACCGTCACCATTGTTGCAGTGGTTAGTTTCTTTTCGTAGGATTTCTATTTGATTTGAATTGTGGTTGCAACAGATTTCTTCCCGTGGATTCGACATCTGGACTCCCAGATTTTACTACTTGTACGGACTCTTGCACTTGAGAGAAGCACCTTTCGGAGCCCACCAAGTTTTTGGCGCCGTTGCCGGGGAGGAATGGTTTGTGACTACGGTTTATTTCATTTAGAGGACCTTCGGTGAGATCTTTCCACTTTACTGAACATAAACTTTTTTTTTTATTTTATAAAAATGGAATATATGAACTTCTATTGCGCAAACAATCTTTATGATGCACGATATGCTAATGCACACAAACATAGAATGGAGAAGCTCAAAATTGTTAATTTTAATCAAACTGACTGTGAAACTTTCTTTCAGGCCTGGAGGAGGTTCACAGACACTATATCGAGCTATCCGCAGCATGGGTACACAAATGAAGAGCTTATGGTGTTCTTCCTAGATGGACTACAACCGCAGCTGCAGGAATTATTGGGAGGCATGACGCCGACATTGGCGTGGGAATACATGGAGTCTCTGCAAGAAAACGAAGAAACCGTGGAAGAGACTTCAGAGAGCGATTCAACGGAGCCTTCGTGCCTCGATCAAGAAGAGCAAAGCGTAGACGTACCTTTGCAATCCTTGAAAGAGGAAGCTTACCTGATTATTCAGACACAGGAGGCCACATCCCATCAATTCCAGGAGAATTTCCTTGCTCGGAGTCGGCAGATTCAAAAATCTATTGAAGATCTTAATTTGATTGCCGCTTGCTTAGAAGAAAATAATTATTTTGAAACTCAATTTAAAGAAACTAATACGAGTTTATCTTCTATTGCAGGAAAATCGAGCAAGCCATGTCATGTTGAGGACGAGAATAAAAAAATCTACATGGCAGAAAGTGTGTGCAAAAGAGAGGACGAGCTAGCAATTTTGGATGAACGAGTGGAGGAGACAGCTAGGGAAAAGGGTTCTGAGATTATCGACATGGAGTCAGAACCATGCCCTCCTCCAGTTTTGTCCTAAAATCATTTACCCCTCTCTCCATTGATCGAGCATCGTACAGAGAGTAGTGCATATCTTTCAGGGAGTAGTCGTCAACTTATTTTAATTTCTTTCACTTATTTTGATGACTACATTTGGAATAATTTTATTTCGAAGAATTTTAAACTAAAATGGATTGACGTGACTCATCTCTTGCAGGATACAGGTGGACATCTTATAGAGATGCTGGGAGTTACGTTACTGGGATCCAGTTTAGTCGTTGGAGGAAGAATAATCGCCGAGGAGCGCAAGGAGCAAATTGAACAACTTCCTCCACCATTAAAGATTCGGGATCCGCCATTTGATCACGGTGTGTTCTTTCTAGTAGTGTAGATTTTATATGCTTTCTAGGTTGCTTGATTGAATAAACTCGTACCTCTTCCGACATTGAGGACAATGTCCATCTTTAGTTGAGGGGTGTGTATGAGACCTTAGGATTTTTTTTTGAGAAGAATAAATCACCAAATCTCATTATTTTAAAACTCATTCATATGCCTCTAATGCGGATGATTATACATTAATTGTGTTCTAAAAATTGTTTATGGCTTGATTAATTATTTTTCCTTCATGGAATTGCCGTTAATATGCTATTCATGAAAATTTTCAATTTCCATGATTAATATCTCGAAATAGTTTGAATTGATTTCATGCATGCTAATGTGATGGAAAAAGCTTAAGTATACACGATTTTTAAGAAAAGTTTTCAAGTTGAAGAGGAATGTGGCCATGGTTATTAATGTTTATATTCATGTTGATGGGTTTTGAGTTGCTTACAAAAAGATGGAGAAAAGAAAAGAAAAGAAAAAAATTTTGAATGAAAGAAAAAATGAATGAAGAAGTATGTCACTAATAAATAACTTGGTTGGATCGAATAGTACAGTCCGAGGGGTCCTTCTTGGCCTAATGCCCTATGATCGTCTGATTTGGGAGCCATTGACAGGAAACTCACTCATTTGATGGAGCGATCCAAGTTATACATTTTTCTACGAATGTTGCTTGATGCGCGTTACGCGGAACGAATAAAAGAAAAGAAATAGTGAATATACTAAGCAACTTCAATACCCATGTCTTGAATAATTCTTTTTGATAGGCCAATTCCTTGGAAACACGAAAACTAGAGAAAAACGACGTGTTATACTTTCGCTTGCGCAAAACGATGCTTGCATGTTATTTATTCACACTAAACTAGAGAAAATATCATGTGATTGATTGTGTTCATGGATGTGTATATTGATGGTCAAGATCATGTTGGAATACGTATTATTGAGCCATGCCATGAGCGATTTGAAAGAACTTATTGTTTTATTACTCATCCGTATTTATCGCTATTTTTGCTAGAGACTAGCAAATCGCTAGTTGGGGGGTGTGATTCGGGTTCAATATTACATATTTAACCCCCTATTTAGCCCTATTTTGTGCTCATGTGATACTACATTGTTCTCTAATACATACGTATTTTCTACACATTTATTTATTAGAGAAAACACACTATTTGAGCACAAAACAGCATTTAACGACGTATTTCTGCATATTTTATATTTTTCCTAGCATCGTCTCGATCTCACGATTCCAACGACTATTTATTTGTATTTTTCTGAGATCTGTGCTAATTTCTATGATTTATTGAATGCAGAATACCGTTTAAATGAATAAATACACTGAAAATACACGAAATACGGTCGGCAGCCAATCACAGGCCGACACGTGGCAAGCATCCGTGCATTCCCGCTTGAATCCAACGCCGCAGATCACTTTGATTCAATTTATATACGGGGCGACGTGGAATTGTCTTGGCCGTTGGATTTCGATCCAACGGCCCGTATTCAAGAATGAACGCAGCGGGAGCGGGCGACTTACGGCCGTCCGATCACGATCCGACGGCGGAGATTTACAACGAGGCTGATTCGAGAGACGGCAACGTGGCGCAATCTCGTTCGTCGATCTTCCATCCAACGGCCTGGAGCGGCCCCGCTCTCGCGATCGATGAGTGAAGACGCGGCTCGTCGAGCGCCGCACGATCGAAATCCAACGACGGCAATTCAAGAATGAAGGCGGATGCAGCTGAATTTCTGAGCGGTTGACGTGGAAATATCGAGAGCGTCAATTCGCCATCGGACGGCCAGCAGCAACATAAAGCGGCGAGCGACGTGGCGTGCTTGGCGCCGTTCGATTATGATCGAACGGCCGAAATCAAACCCGAGTTTAAATCGATCGGATGTGGGTTCTGCACGACTTTTAAAGCGACACGTGGCGACCCCACGTTAGATCCCGCACTAGATCAACGGCTATCATTTGATCCGCTTTAGATGAACGGCTGGGATCACCCAGCGGCTAACGGATCGAGTTTGGTGCGTATTTGGATGCAGGTTTCGACCCGTTAACATTTTTAAACCCGCAATCTTATTATATAAGGTATTCCTAGGGTTTTTGAGCGTATTCAAGCAGATTGGGGCGTATTTTGGGCGTATTGGAGGCTCTAGAAGCCGTATTCTCCCCCTGAAAAATTCTGTAAAATTCCAGAGGCTATTTTCTTATTTCCAGAGAGTTTTGATATCTTTCAAGGATATTTGGTGATGAATTCTTAACTTAAACTCCTTGTTTAGTGCTTTTTCTACCGTATTTTGCTATATTCTTGATGTATTTGGCTATGGAACTTGTTTATTCTGATATTATGAGTAGCTAAAACTTAATTGTGCTTGGTATGGAGTAGTTAGGGGATGTAATTTGTGTTAGTTTGGTTGAAATTCCTTGTGCTAAATTGTTAAACGTCGCTAAAATTGTAATCTTTGTTCGTAAATCGACTTTTTCAGATTCCAAAAGAATTGATTTAGTTGATGATCGCCCCAAAAGGGTGAGTTTTGATCTCCCCAAAAGGGAGTTTCATACCGTAGTTTTGATCTCTCCAAAAGAGAGTTTCATATCGTATTATAACTTTCGCGACGATCTTATTGAATATTTCATTTGAACCCCCAAAAGGGCATCTTCCGATGAATTGCTCCCAAAAGGAGAATTCATTGAGTTATATTGGATATTTTTCCCGGTGAATTGCTCTCAAAAAGAGAATTCATTGTGATATATTCATCAACCAAATTAATACGAATCATCGATCCTAACGAACCCATACCATGTGCATACTTTTTATAGATATTTTCATACACGATTTTCTATGTTTATATTGTTCACGTGTTCACATCAACATCACCGTCACCATTGTTGAAGTGGTTAGTTTCTTTTCGTAGGATTTCTATTTGATTTGAATTGTGGTTGCAACAGATTTCTTCCCGTGGATTCGACATCTGGACTTCCAGATTTTACTACTTGTACGGACTCTTGTGCTTGAGAGAAGCACCTTTCGGAGCCCACCACCGATTGGGGCATGTATGCTGATTTGTGTCGGCAACAGATCCAGCAGTAAGAATGGGCCGAGTGTAGCACAGATGTTGGTTTCCTTCATCGGCTTGCTTTCAGGCGATCCCTTTGCCATCCAATTTAAGAGTGGGCCGATGTACATTGGCACGAAGGAAAGACAGTAGCGACTGCGACCAAGAACCAGATGGTGATGATCGAAGATTCGCTACCCGAATGGTGACGGCAAGCTCCTAAAAAATCTAAGGCTCGACGCTCTTGACGGTGGTGGTGGACTTCGCCCTTCGACCAAGGCCGGTCGTCAGCAATGTGGGTTCATTTTGCAAAAGTTGATAATGGATCAGAAGAGAGCCCAGATGATTTATCACGAATGGAGGGGGAGCACCTCCAGAAAGAGAGACAGCTGCATCAAATTTGGAAGAGGGATAGAGTGATCACTTAGCTTAGCTCGGATGGTGCAGGCCCCAGGAGATGGATCTTGCTGCGGAGCAGGACATTGACCCACATCTGATCGGCGATCCGCCCTGTGGGCAGAGGTGAGTCGAGCTCTTTATCTTGATCAGGCGGTGCAAGATTTCCCCCTAAGTCTCTCCAGCTCCAGTGGTATGGTCTTCTCCCCAAGCAGCATCCCAGAGTTTCAGCGCCTCGCAGGGGACTCCTCTCCCGTGTAACTTTTGCCACCGTCACTTTTCGCCCAGGAGCTTGTGATGGGCGATGGCAGGTCCGGTGGCAGCTCGCACCGGAGGATCCGTTGCCCGTGACGGGGATGAAGGTCGTGTCTCCGAGGATATGAGGCTCTCACCCCCTTCGACGTCGCTGACACATATGAGGCCCTCCGTGATATGGTGCCGAAGACCAACCCAAGACGAGGCAATCGAGAGACTCGGCTCTGATCACGTCGATGAGCCCACCCGACAGATCAGCATTTTGGTAATGCCACACGCTCGAGAGGGGTGGCTTGCTGGAGACTTCGGCGACGACATGCAAGGGACAGAGACGTGTCGTCTTGTCGTTTGTGATGTCGGATGAGGCCGCTCCAACGGGTTTATCAAATCAGACTTTTCGCAGCTCAGCACCAGGCGCTTCACATCTCGAAGCACCGAAGGATGTCGTAGCGGTACGAGCCTTGCGTGTTGGTGGGACTTGGCAGCATGGTTGTGGTCCTCGTCGAAGCGGAGGAGGAATGGGCCTTGATGTATCTCGTAGAAGCTTGGTTGATCTTTGATCGTGGCTCACCGAAGCTCGTTCAATCCCTCGCTCAAACTTGGAACTCGCGAGAGGGCCTAATCAAACCCAGCTGGTGCTTAGGTCGACCAACGGAGCTCATCGACCCTCCATGCCCCTTCTCCCCAAAACTCGGAGATCGGAGCTCGGCTCAGGGGTGGAGGCTCAGATCGGGGTTGTCTGCACCTGTTTGAGCCAGGATCAAGGTCATCGGCATTGGGGGAGCTCGGATCGGAGGGATTTGTCCCTTGCAAACTCCGGTCTGATCTGAGCTTGGAGGAGCATCCCTTGGAGGAGATCCGTCCCTCGCGAGCCTCGTTGGAGCGGATCTGACCCTGTGGAGCTTCGTCGGAAGAGATCCAACTCTGGGAGACATCATCAGAAGATTTCTGATCTTGGGGGCTTCGTCGCCATTAGGATTGCTTCGTCGCCGTTAGGATCTTGGGGGCTCCGTCGCCGTTATGATCTTGGGGGCTTCGTCGCCGTTGAACGTCCCACTGATCGCCCCCTTCACGATCGCCTTGTCGAGACTTGACGCCGTTAGCAACGTCGCTGTTAGGATCGAGCTGAGGAATGGGTCGGTCAGGTGGGGCGAGTCGCCGGTGTTGCCGTCAGTCACCGCCGAGGACCAGCAGATCGCGCTGGCGGCTGCCGGGGTCACGTGTCGGTTCCTTGTCGGGAGCCAACCGGTGACGCTTGGGGTGATGCTGGAGGTTGTCGTCGAGCTTCACACGAGGTGGTGGCGGGTTGATCGAGGAGGGATCGGCCCAGGCAAACTCTGGGGAGGCTCGCGGCTCGATGATTGACCGCAGGCTCCAATTGAGGAGGGATCGACCGGATGTGGTGTTCGCTGAGCTCATCGTCGACCAACAAAAAAGTCAGAGGAGCCATGGCTGACTGGAGGGGGGGCAGAGCATTCGTCGTCGACTTTGAGGTGGATCGGAATGGTTCGCTGCCGATCCACGCGGAGGCCGCTGCTCCTAATCGAGATGGAGGTGTGCGGAGCATCATTGTTAACCCTGAGGGGGTTCGGTGCGGTTTGCCGTTGAATTTGAAGAGATCGAAGTAGCGGTCTTCGACTTTGAGGAGGTCGGAGCGGCCCACATTGACTAGGAGGATGGTCGGAGGCGTCGATCGACCCTGGGGGTCTTCTACTGCACCAGAGGGGCCTGATCCCCGTCGATCGAGGTCTAGGAGCCCTGATATCCGTCGTGTGTTGTCGAAAAGCTTTGATCTCCGGTGTGGGAACCTCGATCTCTGGTTGGTGGAGACTTGGCAGCCTCCATCTTCGTGGGAGCCCCGATCTGAAGTCGACATGTACAGATCGGAGTCGTTCTGAAGACTTGGTAGCCTCCATCACCAGTCGGAGTCATCGCCATGCGTCGAGCATTGGTGGAGCTTGATTTGTTTTGAAGCCTATAAACAGAGGATTAAGAGCAGAGGGGAAGTTCCTCGAGATCTCAGACGCTTTTGGATCCCGGTTGCGCGAGATCGGATGGAGCTCTTATCCACTCCACCGCTTCCAGGAAAGCACAGCATAGAAGTAAACCGATTCAACACAAATTAAATCAGACGAGATTCAATGGTTAAAAAGTTTGAGATCAAGAGAGGTATAAGGGAACGAATCCTCGTCGTCGGTGTGGTAGTTGACATGGTTATCGATTCGTTTCCCACAGACGGCGCCAGATGTTTACGGGAGTTTTTTCCCCCAAATCGATAGTATGGAGGGTGCGGGGTCAACGCGGTCAAAGGGGACACGCGGGACCCTCGTGATGTCGTGGCTGTCACGTGAGATGGAGACGACCCGTGGAGTCGGCCGATGGCGCGTTCGCTTGAGCGGGAAGGCGCGGCTCCGTTCTTCAGCAGGCCGAGGGATAGCCTCGACAGGATAACAACCTCCGGGATCGGTTGAAGGCGGGTTCGCTCAGTGTGGGATGCACATATCTTCACGTCGGCACGTCGAAGGGTAGCCTCGGCAGAGCGTTGCCTCCTGGTTGTGGAGATGCGCGGACTCGAGGACGGGGGCGCTCAGCTCCGATTGGGAGGACGCTGAGGGGTAGCCTCAGCGTCGCTGGAGCTCCTAGACCTGAATAGATGAGGGAGCTCGTCAGGGGGGTCGGACCTTGGTTTCGACCGATTCCCCTCCGATGCCAAAGTCAGATCGGGTCTGATTAGATGCTCGGCGGGATCGGACTTGGTTCACGGAGAGTTCAAGCCCCGATCCTCGGACCGAGCTTTGGAGGAGAAATATTCAAGGTGGAAGAAGGTGTTAGTATACGATACCATTGTTGTAGATCACGAAGATCCGACCTCTTTAGATGATGCCCACCCCCTCCTCATATAGGCGACTCGTTCTAATAATGTGCCATGATGTGACATCATGGCCATCATTTATGGGGACGTGCAAATGGGGGAAGTGCTGACCCCCACTAATTGCGCCCGTCTTGATGAGGAGATGAATGCCATAGAGGTGGCCATGATGGCTGGAGTGGTGGACTCGGGTGGTTGCCATATTTGGCGGGCCTTGATGGCTGGAGAGTGATGGCCATTAAGTCGGGCCATTAAGTCAGACCATTAAGTCGGACCATTAAGTCGAGCCATGATGGCTAGAGAGTGATGGCCATTTAAGCCGGACCATTAAGTCGAGCCATGATGGATAGAGAGTGATGGCCATTTAAGTCGAGCCATTAAGTCGAGCCATGATGGCTAGAGAGTGATGGCCATTTAAGTTGGGCCATATTATCCCCCACTATTGAAGTGGGCAGTCTTTTGGGCCTTCGCCTTTGGGCAAAGAAGTGCGGCCCGCCCGTGAGATCCTTGGGCCGGGGCCCCAAGGCCGTAGCAGGCCGGTTGACCGGTCGTAGTTGACTTGGCTCTTCCAAGCCCGGTCAAAATAGTCCTATCACTTATAGTGATAACGATAAAAAGATAAATGGTGTGCATAATAATGTTAGAAAGAACCATGCTTTCATGCATGTCAATTATGCTAGATCTCATGTACACAATGCAAAACATGTGACACACACACACACACCCACCCACACACGAATCATAATGTGGATCATTTCCAACACAAATACATTGTGCACCATGAAAAGAAAATATTCAGAACTCATAGTGATGTGATTTGGGTGACCATGCATTTGAATGTGCACGATATGAATGTTTTTTGATCCGTCGAAAACATGGCAAGTGCACACCCACAGAACGCTGTCCAGCGGGGTTCGAACCCTGCCGAACCCGCAGGAAGCTAGGCACTTTTGCTGCTCGGACAAAGTCCTTTGGCTATGATAAGAATGTTTATATCCATAATAGTGTTAGAAATATGCACGTTTTCGTGATTATACTAATACGCATATGAAAGCCAACATGTATCGGATTTGGGTTCTTACTGGGTGAATATGATTTTATTCGTGTTTGTAGGGTATCCCAACATGATATGATACCCTAACATAAGTTAGAATTTATTTTGAATGATTTTAGAGCAAATTGCATGACAATACAAATAGTTTTAAAAATGTTTGAAAAATAATTTTTAATGTTTTGTGTGATAGATTGCCTTTGTATATGATCTATTCTTTGGATTAAGAGTCATTTTTATGTCAGATCACATATCCTAGCCTCTGTCTAGAGAGTAACCGACTACATCATTAAGAGCAGTCGACTACCCTTTTATTAGTCACCAGTGCTTTCTTAGTAGTCGACTAGTTGCTATTTTCTGCTTCAGATCTGTTTGGGATTTTTGCGGATTTCTTTGGGGATTTTGGGTCAACCCACTTAACTAACGGGTCTAGTTCCTTAAATGAAGTCATTTTAACCTTTGATCTTAGATCACCTGGCCTAAAATCATCTACTTCTTTGAGGAAGAAGATAAACACCCTAAACTTCATCTCCTTCCCCAAATCTGGCCGAATTTCAACCTCTCATTGTGCATCTGAAAGTTTTCAACATTGATCTCCCTCTCAGCAACAAATGTTAGGGCTTCACATACTTCTTCTGTGCCTACTACTACTAAATCTTCGAGTAGGATCCGACAGATGTTATGGAAGGAGAAACAAAAAACAATAGAGCCAGCTAGTTCTTCTAGTGAACTGTCTAAGTAATTAGCAAATCCATTTCTTTTTTCTGAGGCAGAAATGGATGATGAGAATTTTGATGCTCTTGCCTGGTGGAAAGGATATGAATCAGTTTATCTCATTCTTTCCATCATGGCTCGTGATTTGTTAGCTGTACATATATCTATCGTTGCGTTGGAGTCTGCTTTTAGCGCAGGTGGTCGCGTTCTGAGCAACATGAGGTCACGACTGCAAGAAGAGATAATCGAAGTTGTGGTTTGTGTGAAGGATTGGTTTCATGCTAAAAACCGCTTGCAGGACAAGAAGGACCATTCCGAAAATTCCGACGAAGAAGAGGCACAAGATGCGTGATTTTCAGTTCTTCAGTCTATTATTATTTTCTTATTTGTATTAGTGTTCTTTTTTTGCCTTTGTACGAGGGGTAAGGCTGGCCGACTTAAGTCTACCGCTCAAAAAAGATTTTAATTAATAAAATTTAAATGTTCAATCCGGGACCTTCGAGAATTTTTGTTTTAAATACTTTTCTGTCATGTGTCACTGCTGTATCTATTTAGCAATAATATAATATAATTTTTTATCTTTTATAAAAAAATATCTACTTA
The DNA here is from genome assembly GCA_030789695.1 of Scilla litardierei. NCBI lineage: Eukaryota > Viridiplantae > Streptophyta > Magnoliopsida > Asparagales > Asparagaceae > Scilla > Scilla litardierei. The sequence continues at coordinate 17,713 of JAULAV010003317.1, forward strand.
CAATTTACAAATACTATTTATCTGGAATTTTTTATAAATTACTATGTTTTTATAAAATATCTATCTTTAAACATTTTAATACTATGGATATACGAGATATATTAAGTGTAGATTTTTTTTACATTTTGTAAGAATTTTTACGAATTTTTAAGAATTTTTAAGAATTTTTTATTTATTTTTGTCGGGCAGGCCCGGCCCGGGCCATCCGGTCAAACGGGTCAAGCCGGCCCGTGGCTTGGATCAAGGCCCGATCGGACCCAGCCCGGCCCGGGCTGATGGCCACCCTGAAAGGGAAGTGTCTAAGCCTTGTAATTTCATAATTTTTATCAAATTATTTACCATCATCAAAAAGAGGAATAATGTTGGTTACTCCAACACCCCAAGTTGGTTTTGATGATTAAGCAAACAATTAATGTTACTAATTATGTTTTGTGAGTTATTTTGTGAATATAGGTTTTGAAGTAAACAATGGTCAACTTAAGCTTGGAGATTACTGTAAATATGAATTTTAAGCTTGACGAAGAGTCAATGGACTTGGAGCTCACACTGGAGATCATAAGCCCAAGCTAAAGGGCCAAGAAGTGCAAAACTTCTCAAGACAACTCATGAGCCAAGAAGAATTCATCAAAACTCCAAGAAGTGTGAGTGATGTATTTTTTACATTTTATTGAGTTTGTCTTAAATTGTTAAAGCCAAAACTTGAAGCGCACACACACGTAGGAAGATGAATTTACTTGAATTAAATTGTTTTGATTTCATTCAAAATTCATTTCCTATTTTTAAAGGTCAAACCCTTAGTTGATTAAGACTTAACTTAGGCATATCAGGGTGGTAGTCGACCCCCAAATACATAGTAGTCGACTCCCGGAGAATCAATTATCTCCAAGAACTTGAATTTGCCTAGCTAGTCGACTAGCAGCTAAGTAGTCGACTAGCGGCTAAGTAGTCGACTAGCATATATGCAGTAGTCGAATACTATGCTCTAGGAAGCCCATAACTGTTCGATTTTAGTCGTTTTGTATCCATTGGGTGGGTTTTTTGGTCATTTGTTTGATGGTGGATGCTGGGTTATTTAAAGGGGTTTGATGGGTGAAATGTGCAACACATTAAGTGTTGTATAAAACTGCAGATTTAATAGGATGGTGCTATAAATTTCAGAGGAAGAAAGGACTTATCGGTTTGCCGAGGCGTGCTAGGCACTGTCCTTAAGAGTAGATTTCCGCCCCTCAGAGTATGGACTCTGTCACGCCCCGCTTCCCAAAAGATTGGGTCAACGGGGCATGGCCAGCCCGCATGGACTCGAGCCGTTGAGGCTCGGGGTCCAATAAGCGTCTAGGCAAGTTATGATGCGGAGGGGAAGGTCCGATCGAACAATTTAGCATGAAGCAATAGAAATAGCAGTAAAATAAGATACTATTCAAGCAGAAGGTAACCAACAAAGAGTATAACATAAAAACTAAAACTGCACGTACCAGGGGCAACTAAAAAGTGAAGAGTCTGCTGGGATCCTCAGGTGATGCCAGCTCAGTCAAGTCTGTGACATGTGCAAAACACATGTCAGCAACGAACTAATGAGACCATAAGTTAATGCAGTTATACAATTTTAGCAGTTCTAAATGGAATTTAAAAGAACTACACAGGCAGTCCTAGAAAGCAGGAAATAAGTAATGGTTATTCTAATCGATCTGCTAGGGGTGTCCATCTAGTCAGATCGTCTAGGAGTTGTTCATGTAGTTCTATCAATCTGCCAGGGGTGTCCATCTGGTCAGATTGTCCAAGTCTAGAGAAGGTCAAACGACCGGAATGCATCCCTGCGAAGCAAGCAGGAGTGCACCAACTGCGATACAAAGATAAATCCTAAGGACTCAAGCTGCGTAGGCGGAGGGGAGCTACCCCCCCAGGCCCAGCTAGACTCTTTTGTCCTACCCCACCCGCGATTCGTTTGTGTTATGGACACGAGCCAACAAACGCTCCATCTAGACACGAGACAAGACAAGGATCACGAATGATATAGCATATCATACCGGAGCGCACCAGTCACGGGTGAGCCAAAGCTGGGGAGCACCAGTTCTCAATGGTCACCCCCGTCGTCGATCCGAAACAAATCATTAATCATGAATGATACTACGTATCATACCGGAGTGCACCAGTCACGGGTGAGCCAAAGCTGGGGAGCACCAGTTCTCAATGGTCACCCCCGTCATCGATTAACTATCCGTAAGCGAGCCGTCTCTGGGCTAGCCAGCAGACGCTCCACAAGAGTAGTGCCAACCTCCGTATAGGAGAGGCCCACGCCTGTGATCTTCTACAAAGATCTACACAATTATAATGTCCGACTTATTAATTAGCATGTGAGGTTTAAGTTGCATTTTAAAAGTGGGTTCGAGCAGAAAATAGCATGCGATCATTTTCAAGTATTTTGCAGAAATAAATCTAGCAGTTCTAACATCAATTCTAGAAAAGTATAAAAGCAGTAACTAAAGTCTCATTCCTTGCCTGAAAGAGTCCGGCAAGGTTGTAGTCCAGCATGGTCTGGGTCAACCAACGGATCAATGGAACCTCAATACGACGTGAGAGCTACTCTGACGTCGGGTAGCGACGCCAGGGGTTGGATTCCTGTAGAGCGTACGGTATAGGAAGACGAAAACTCTGAGATAAGACACGGGCACGAATAAGTTTGTGATGATGGCTAGAATAATTAGACAAGCCCTAGAACGTCTAGTAACCCGAATTTTAATAGTTCTCTGTTCTGATACGGGGTTCACATCAACATTAATGTTACAGGATGCCAACATCATCGTACTAAGTTACCGCTGTTTCTTAACACATTAATAATGATTCTAACTTGTTAACTAAGTCAATTAACCGTTCACATCACCATATTAATGATCATAGAAATTATAAACATGATAATTACTACACATTGCGAGTACGACAATACACACAATTTAATTAAACAACCTATATTACAAGTTAACTAGAATTCATCTAACGAGTTATCGATCCCAAAGCTTATCAAGTTAACGACGTCATAAAACGCCACTAGCTTGCAAGCATCTTTCCATTAAGCTACTAACATACTAGTTGGGTTAAGTTGCCAACAATACCATCATCTAAACAACCTAGACTAAAATTAAGTTAACTAAAGGTCGCCAAAACTAGTTATTAATCCTCAAGACATCATTAACAATGTTATAATAAGTTTACCAACAGATCTAGGTCGAAATGATAGTCCACAAGGTAATTGGCAGGTTAATCTTAGAGCACAAGAACGTTTACGAACCGGGTCGAAGAGGTGCTCTCCCACGAAGCTATGGGGGCTGCGCGTCGCTGCGACCAAGGAGGCCGCTGCCGTGAAGAGCCGCAGCCTGCTGCTGCGTCTGCGTCGCGGCGCACGGAGGAAAACACAGCTGTCGGCGTCGGGATAGTGCCTGAGGGCACAGCCACGCTTGGAGGAGCAGCGAGAGCGTCAGGGAGATCCGGCGGGGACTGACGGGGACTCGGGGCAGAGGGCGGAGCACAGGGTCGAGAGGTGGACTTTGGTCGGAAGGGGCCGGCGATGGCCGGAGCGAGGGTTCTGGCGGTGCTACGGGCGGCGACCACCGGGGTAACGGCGGAAGGAGGTCGGAGAGGCGTCGGGGCGGCGGTTTTGGCGGCGCTGCGGCGGTTTACGGCGGAACAGGCCGGAGCTAGGGCTGTTGGGCGGCGGTATGGAGGTAGGAGAGAGGAAAAATGAGCGGGTGGCCGGATCTTTTGCTGGTGGTCGGAGAAGGAGGAGAGAGGCCTTCGGCAAGGGCGAAATGAGAGGGGGATGCTGGAGAAATGGCGACGGCGGCGGCTGCTTGAGAACCCTAGGGGATTGCGTGACTTGTTGGTTGCGAGAGGACAAGTATAACCCTGGGGTTTAACATAGAATTGAGATGGGCTGAGGGTGCTAGCTCGATGGTTATAATATTTGTGGGGTGTAGGGTACTGTGGCTTTGCCCTAGGGTTTTATTAAAACTAAGGCTAAAGAGTTGCCAGCACGTGAACATGAGGGGTCTAGGTTGCTAGGTAGGGTTTGGTAGAGATTTTAAAGATTGTTATTATAATATAATAAAACCCAAATTCTCCTACGCTCTCTCTCATGTGTGGGTGCGGCAATGAAGAAATGTGGGCTGAGTCGACCTGATATATGATGATAATATAGTAATAAATTTTATTAGAGGAAGGAATCCAATGGAATTTAGGGTTAACCAATTATTAGGTTGGGCAAAAGTGAAGGTTTACCAAACGAAGTCCAAAAATTGTGAAATAAATATTGGGGTGACCGGGGCGACGAGAGAAAGAAGACAGAGAAGACGGATCACAATTTCGACGTCAAGAAACGAAATTAAAAATAGAATGATCTAGCGACGAAAGTGAAAATCGTGACGTCTCTTCAAATAGGATCAAATCGTGGGAGAACGACCGTGAAATGATGTTCCCAATTAACACCACAATTTTAATACTCTCAGAGAGGGTCACAACGGCATATCACACCATAGGGTTCGGGTTCAGACAAAGTCTAAAATAAATACGTGCACGAACAAGGCTACGTGCACGTGAAGCGTATAAAGGACACGATGTCCAAAAGCGACGGTAATTCTAAGTTGGGCACACGTCGGGGTTGGCTTGGGTTGACACGTGTTCCCAAGTCGGGCACGAGTCACAGAGACTATCTATAGGTTCAAGCAATGTTCTAGGGTCCTACTGCGTGCACAGACATCTGCTGTGCACACAGACCAAATCACCTTACGCACAGACCCAATTGTTGTGCACACACAAAATTCAAATTGGTCCGAAAACAGGCCGTTACAGACTCGGTGCAAGGAATGTCAAGCGGCTACCCTCCAGGATTCAACGGTAACGGCCTTGTAAGTGTGCACTCACAATACAAGGCTCCATCGAGCAGCAACCGTTCTTTGATCTCGAACGAAGAGGAAGATGAAGGAGGTCGCAGCAGGGTGGAAGACGCAGCGAAAGGGGATCTGTTCGGGTATGGCGAACAAAACAGTGGCACGAAGAACATCAGCAAAGAATCTGTTTTTGGGAGGAAGAATGATATTTCGCAGGTCTGTCAAAACCCTTGACAGAATAGGGTTTATATAGGGCAAAAGAAAAACTGTTGGAATTCCGCAATTAAAAAAAGAATTAATTCTGCCACTTAATGAGATTATAGCTGTTGCGATATTAAATGGAATTATAGCTGTTGGGCCATTAAACAACGCAATAAAAGAAACATGACTGTTGGGGAAAATTAAAACCGTAATGGGCCTTTCAAATTCTGCCAATCAAGCGGGCCAAAAATTTAACGCAAAACTCGGGCACTCCGCGCGCGCACCCGTGAACTCCCCCTGCGCAGGCGTGACGCCAGCGCACACACGCTAAGGTTTTCCGGATCTGACGCCCACAAATTCCATTCGGTTCAACCCGGTTTGGGCTCGGCCCCATGCTTGGGCTCATGCGCACGTAAGCTACCCCCAAGTCCTAGCCCATTAACAAGTCCAATAGCCCATTAGGAGGAAGTCTATAATATACCCATTGAAGATTTATATCCCATCCAATGTGGGACTATTTTGCCTTTGAAATTGGAAGAAATATCCAACAATCCCCCACTATTTCAAAATTTCAAGAGGTAAGGGAAAAAGAATCCAAGATGAGGAAAAGGAAAGATTTCGAGATCGAATACGACAATTCAATACATTAGCAATGGTGACTTTGGTCTATGAACCATTACTTAGGGAATGGAAGTGTGTTCTACAAGAAGTTGGTGAAACATATATTTTCTATGAACCAATCCCCTTTATTGTAAAACATTGACTTACAACCCATATTGAATCATCAATGAATAGTTGCTTGCTCTTTCGGGTTGGCACGTTTCGTCCATGCGCCATACCTGGATTTTCATGAGCGCTCTAGCGAATGTACCTAAATTCGCATAGGAAGCGGCCCCACTTCCACACCCATATAGGTGGACCCATCAAGTGTGCTCGACGATTATGCACATCACCCAACAAGGGCTATGGTTTCCATTAAGAGTCATATACTCACCCTCTCTCATCGTCGATAACACTATCTACACCATAGGAAGGGACATGAACATAATGATAGTGCTCCCCCACGATCAACAAGTGACTTGTTGTTACCCATATGAACCTACTTCATGAGATCATCAATCACATAGGTTGGGTTACCATCACTCTTGACCTATGTTTTAGGTATAAGTCCCATTCCCCTCGATGTACTTTCCACTAACTTCCTATTTAGTGGGTTTGTCAGAGGATCTGCCAAATTCATCTCTGACCTCACATAATCATGGGATACTATCCCATGATCTAGCAGCTGCCTCACAATAGAGTGCCTTAGGCGTATATTCCTACTCTTCCCATTAAAAACTTTATTTTTGGCTTTTGCAATTGCAGCTTGGCTATCACAATGGATAGACACAGACGGTACATGTTTTTCACAAATGGGAAGATCACCAAGAAGGTTCTTAAGCCACTCGGCTTCACTACATGCCTTCTCTAAGGCAATAAACTCGGATTCCATAGTAGACCGAGCAATACAAGTTTGCTTGGAAGATTTCCAAGACACATCACCTCCACCAAGTGTAAAAACATAACCACTTGTGGATTTAAGCTCATCTGAATCAGAGATCCAGTTTGCATCAGTAAAACCTTCTAAAACTGATGGATCACCACTAAAATATAATCCATATTCAAGAGTTCCTTTCAAGTATCTCATAACTCTTGACAAAGCATTCCAATGATCACTATTAGGATTTTGAGTGTAACGACTCAATCTATTAATAGCATATGCAATATCAGGGCGAGTACAATTCATCAAATACATTAAGCTACCAATGATCTGAGCATATTTAATTTGTGAAACAGATTCACCAAATTTTTTAGCTAAATGTAAACTAGCATCATATGGAGTAGCTACAGGCTTTTGATCATGATATCCAAACTTTTCAAGCATTTTAATAACATAATGTTCTTGAGAAAGCATAATCCCACTAGGTGTCTTAGTTAACTTAATACCTAAGATCACATCAGCTTCACCCATGTCTTTCATATCAAATTTAGAAGACAAGAATGACTTAGTTGCATTTACGACATCTAGGTTGGTGCCGAGAATAAGCATGTCATTAACATATAAACAAATAATAACACCAACACCATTATCAAACTTTGTGTAAATACATTTATCAGCATCATTTATATGATAACCATTTGAAAGCAAGACAAAATCAAATTTATCATGC
>JAULAV010003319.1:0-20584 GCA_030789695.1 Scilla litardierei
TGGGGGTGGTTATATTGCAGGAGGGACCTCCTTTCTCCATAGATGTGTTCAGTTCTGCCGTTGTCTTCCTCTTTCTCCACTGCCCTTGCATTCGTCGGCGTTCATTCGTGGTTTCGCGCCATGCACTCCTCGTCGTTTTCTTCTTCAAGCTCTGTGGCAAGTCAGTCATCGCCCGAGGCGAGTCGTGCGGCGACGGGGCCGCTTAACGATCCCACCACCGTGGCAATTGTGCTTTCTAGTACGGGTGCTGCAACCTCCCAGGCTAAGGATGACTCCTCCGAGGTGCCCTGAGAGGTGAGGAACCAGCCGTCGGTGGCTTATGCCACCTCTATCGCTTCGTTTTGTCTCTTGTACCTTCGCCCTCCTTACAAGGCCAGGGCCACCTGGTGAACAAAAGGGTTTGCTTCCCCGGCAGTTGTGAGGTCGGGGTGTACGTGAAGAACTTCACGTATGGCCTACGCTTCCCCCTCCACCCCTTCGTTGTCGAGGTTCTGTCTGCTTTCGGGCTCCCCCTCTGCTAGTTCACCCCGAAACTCTATGGGATCCTTGGTCGGCTTCACCATGCTGTGTCTGCTCAACGGGATAGAGCCGACCATATCACTTTTCTGTCACTTTTTTCGTCTGAGCCATCATAGGTCGGGCGCTTGGGCTTATATCACCATCAAGAAGGATAAGAACCTCGTGCTCAGGCTTCCAACCTTTGTGAAATTCTGGAAAAGGAATTACGGCTTCGTGATTCTCCCGGAGGAGGCGAGTTTTCTGGCTCCCGGAGGAGGCGAGTTCTCCTTTGGCCCGGACCCCTTGTTACTTCTCGCTCCTCCCGGGTTTTGGCTCGAGGAGGTCCGAGGCAGTCTTGGCTGTCCGCTCGAAGCGACGGGTCGAGCCGACCCAAGCCGGAAGTGGCCCGTCAGGGAGGCGTGAGCGGCTTGGAGAGGAAGACGGGCGGCTCTCTGGCAGGGCGTGGGAGAGCGAAGGGGAAGAAGGCGCGGGGTGAAGGGGGCTCCTTCCTCCTATCTCAAGCAGTGTTCCTGTTGGCGATGTCTCGGCTTCCGAGGCTCACTCATCGCCCTCGGGTTCTTAGCGTCGTGAGGACAAGTGGCCATGGGAAGCTTCTCTTCAAATGGCTCAAGCTCACTCCCTCCTGACTACGAACAGACCTTGGGGGTGTTTAGGTTGACAGAGACCGACCTCCCATGTTCGAAGAGCGATCTCCTCAGTCACATGTATCCGGTGGGTCTAAAGGAGTCCTTTTTGGACTGTAGGATTGCGGCTCAGCTGGCCGAGAACTCCTATTTGTCCCAGGCCCGATCTGTGTTGGAGGGTATGGAAGCCGATAAGCTGGCGGCCAGCAGGTAAGAGCTTGGGTGACCCTCGCACCTTCTACGGAGGATGTGGATGACTTTTGATTTTCTCTTTGACGTAGATGTCCTCGGTTGGCTTGAAGTTGCGGCGTCGGTCCGTGGTGCTCGTCGATATGGAAGCGAGCCTCACTCGGAAGCAAGAGGAAGCCGACGCTACCGAGGAAGCAGCCAAAGAGTCAGAGATTCGAGTAAGGTCGATGGAGACCAAGGTCGTCGAGCTGTCCATCGAAGCAGAGAGGTTTGACACAGCGCAGGTCGAGGCTTTGGCTGATAAATCCGTCGCCGAGGAGAAAGCTACCCGAGTGGCGGTAAACGAGGGAGCCGAGGCTGAAGCCAACCTCCTCAAGGGTGTTGAGGAGATGCTGACGGCGTCGGAAGGAAGGGATGCTGCTCTCCAAGCCCAGTTGACCGAGGAGAAATGCATGGGCGAGGAAGAGAAGTCCAGCCTTTAGAATCAGATCACTACTCTTGAGGCTCGGGTCAGGGAGTTAGAGACGGTAGATCCGGCCTGAATAGCGCGGGAGGCAGTAAGGGAATATTCTGAAGACTTCGTCACACTCCACGGATGTCCCGGACGTTCGAGGCAGGTTTCCTCCGTTGCCGACGAGAGATCGAGTGTAAGCTTCATTGCTCGGGAGTCGTCTTGAGGAGCTCGAGATGATCCCGGCAAGAACGAAGGCGTTGAAGTTATTGATGCGGAAGAAGCCGTAACCGTCGGTCGGCCGGGAGCCGAGGCGGGGGTCGCACCGCTTTAGAGCCTTAGATTTGTAAAGTATGCTTGGTTTTTTGACTATCTTTTGTAACGAATATAGACGTGTTTGTTGTTTGGGATATCCTGTTGTGGCCCCCTCGCGCGGTTTGGACTTGCCTTGGTTAGTTGGAAGGCCGAGTCGAGAGAAGTCGTATTTTGTCGTGTCAGCGTCGGGTGGTCGGCCTGCTGAGGGAGTGACCTCCAGTCTTACGGCAAACCGAGCCTTCGATCGGTCTGCTGGAGAGTGGGCCCCAGCCTTATGGCCGATCAGATGGTCGACCTGCCGGGGGAGTGATCCACAGCCTTACGACCAATCAGATGGTCGGCATGTTGGGGGAGTGGCCCACAACCTTACGGCACATCAGATGGCCGACCTGCTGGAGAAGTAGCCCCCAGCCTTACGGCAAACCAAGTTTTCGGTCGGCCTGTAGGGGGAGCGGCCCCAGTCTTACGGTCGATCAAATGGCCGACCTGCTGGGAGAGTGGCCCCCAGACTTACGACGAACCGAGTTGGCCTGCTGGGGAACGGCCCCCAGCCTTACGACCGATCGGACCTTACAGCGAACCAAGTTTTCGATCGGCCTGCTAGAAGAGCGGCACATAGCCTTACGACTGATCGGATGGTCGGCCCGCTGGAGGTGTGGCCCACAGTCTTACGATCGATCAAATGGTCGGCATGCTGGGAGAGTGGCCACAGCCTTACGGCGAACTGAGTTTTCGATTGGCCTGCTGGAGTGGCCAACATCCTTGCGTTTGATCGAATGGCCGACCTGCTATAGGAGTGGCCCCAGTCTTACGGTCGATCAGATGGCCAGCCTGCTGGGAGAGTGGTCTCCAGCCTTACGGTGAACCGAGTTTTCGATTGGCCTGCTGGGGGAGCAGTCCCCAGTCTTACGGTCGATCGGATGATCGGCCTGCTGGGGGAACGGCCCCCAGCCTTACGACCGATCGGATGATCGGCTTGCAAGGGGACTCGCCCCAACCTTACGGCGAACTAAGTTTTTGGTCGGCCTGCTAGAGTAGTGCCCCCTAGCCTTACGGTGAACCGAGTTTTTGATCAGCCTGCTGGGGGAGCAACTCCCAGCCTTACGGTCAATCGGATGGTCTGGATCGAACATCGACGGGCCAACGCACTTTCAAGCAGAGTTGATGCGAACGGATAGCCAAGGGTGCCTTTCTTATTCGAAATTTTCGCTGAGTACAAGCGGTGAATGGTTTTTACATTGTTCACTTTTCCTTCATTGGTAATACTTTCGTAGGTGTTCCGCGTTCCAATTGTGGGTGAGCTCTTTCTCTTCCATCGTTGAGAGCCGATATGTAGCCTGCCCGAGCACATCGGCGACTCTGTAGGGTTCTTCCCATTTCGCAGAGAGCTTACCCTGCCACGCAATCTTTGAGGTGAAGATGGCTTTTCTCAAGACCAGGTCCCCCGGACGAAAGCTCATTCCTTTCACCGGGGAGTTGTAGTACCGAGCCATTCGGTGCTTCTGTCGGATGACGAAAATTAAGGCTCAGTCGCACAGCTCGTATATAAGCTCCAAGTTCATCTCGAGGCCCTCCAAGTTCTTTTCTTCGTCGAATCGCTTGATGCGCAAGGATTCCTCGCCTATTTCGACTGGGACACTTCTTCTGCCTCGTAGGCGAGTATGAAGGGGGTTTCCTACGTGGCCTCCTTATGAGTTGTTCTGTATGACAAGAGTATTCCGGGGAGCTCCTCCGGCCAAGCTGCGCGGACGTCCCCAACCTTCCGCAGCGGTCCAAGGATGCATTTATTGGCGACTTTCACCATACTGTTAGTCTGTGGGTGGGCTACAAAAGTGAAGAGCAGCTTAATCTTCCAGTTCGCACAGAACTCCTTGAACCACGTGCAGTTGAATTGTGTTCTGTTGTCGGTGACGATGGATCGAGGACACCGAATCTACAGATAATCGACTTCCACACAAAACTCTTGACCTTCTTCCAAATGATAATAGCCAAATGCTCAGCCTTAATCCATTTTGTGTAGTCCACCGCCACGATCAGGAATTCCTCCTGCTCGCTCGCAAGGGCGAAAGGGCCGAGGATATCCCGCCCACATTTAGCGAATGGAATAGGGCTGATTATCAGTATGAGTTCGACCGGGGTGCTGAGTTGAGCTTCACGAACCTTTCGCATTCTGGGCACTTCCGCACATACTCCATTGCATCGTCGACCATAGTCAGCCAATAGTACCCTTGCCTCGAAGCTTTTAGTGTGTGATCGTCTTGCCTCCGTGGTGGTTCCCGCGGTGTCCCTTTGTGGATTTCTCGAATGACATAGTCTGCCTCTTGGGCTCCGAGGCATTTGAGGTAGCCCAAGAGGCATTTGAGGTATGGGAGGACGTCGGACCGAGTCCAGCGCCTCCTGTATAGCACCCCTCATGGAGAACGTATCTAAGGTCCTTTCTTTCCAGAATCCTGCCTTTCTCTAGGTCAACAGGGACTTCGCCTGCGGCGAGAAACCGGATGATGGGGTCCATCCAGGCCAGCCCCTCGTCAATGTTCATCAGCCCCTCTTCCTTCGTGCTGGGGTTTTGAAGGCTTTCGACATAGACGGCACGTCCTAACTCTTTGGGCGAGGATGACTCCAATTTAGAGAGGGCGTCCGCACGGGCATTCTCCGATCTGGGCATATGAAGGACTTCGATGTGTTGAAACTTGGACAGTTTGGATTTGGCCGACGCGGAGTAACGATTCATTGTCTCTTCTCGGGCCATGTACTCTCCTTGTAGCTAACTGATGATGAGTCTGGAGTCGTTGAGGAGGTGGGCCGTATTTGCTCCTAACGATCGGGCCAACCTCAGGTCATTGATGGCGGCTTCGTATTCTGCCACGTTGTTGGTAATTGGAAACTCAAACCGAAAGGCATACTCGACCGTAGTCACATCAGGAGCCTGGATGACGATTCCAGCCCCGCTTCCTGACTTGGTTGCAGACCCATTGACGTGGATGACCCACGTGTCCTCGTCCTCCGAGCAGACATTAGAAATAGTGTTAGTCAAAAAGGGGACGTGGGAAGGGTCATTACCGAGCCTGGGCTTACTTCTCCGGAGGGTGCCGAGCCGCCAGTAGTGCATTCGGCGATAAAGTCCGACAGGGCATGCCCCTTGATGGCCGTCCTTGGTTTGTACTGGATGTCGAATTCGCTCAACTCAACCCTCCAATTCAACATCCTCCCCATCCAGTCACGCCTTTTGAGGTTCTGCTCGAGCTGAGAGTCGGTCCAGACCAGAATGGTGTAGGCCTGAAAGTAGGGCTTGAGTTGCCTAGCCGAGAGGACAATGGCATAAACCAGCTATTCTATCGGGATGTATCGCACATCTGCCTCTCGTAGGATCCGGCTGGTATAGTAGATAGGCTGTTGTACGCCCACATCTTCTTTGATCAGCACCGAGCTCACTGCCTCCTCGGTGCTTGCCAGGTACATGCTCAGCGGCTCCCCTTCCTTAGGCTTCATCAGGAGCGACGGGCTGCAGAGATATTCTTTCAGCTCGACGAAGGCCCGGGTGCAGCTTTCATCCCATTCCACAGCCTCTATTTCGCCATCTGGTTTGGTGTTGGCTTTCCTTAGTGTCCTGAAGAATGGGAGAGACCTTTATATCGACTATAATAGGAAACGTCCGAGGGCTGCTATCCGGCCGTTTAGACTCTATAATTCCCTGATGGTTGTTGGTTCCTTCATATTGACCAGTGCTTCGATCTTATCCGGGTTGGCCTCGATGCTCCGGTTAGTGATCATGAAACCTAAAAAATTTCCGGATCGGACCCCGAATGTGCACTTGGTAGGATTAAGTCTGATGTTGTGTTTCCTTATCCTCTCAAAGGTCTATCTGAGGTCGGCAATATGATCTGAAAGGTTCTTGGACTTGACAAACATGTCATCCACGTACACTTCCAGGTTCCTCCCGATTTGAGAGTTGAAGACCTTGTTGACCATCCTCTGATAGGTCGCACATGCGTTCTTTAGACCAAAATGCATCTTCTATAGCAGAATGTCACACGGTTGATAATGAACGACGTCTTATTCTCGTCTTCCGGGTCTATCTGGACCTGGTTGTAGCCAGAATAGACATCCATGAAGCTGAGCATCTCATTGCCTGAGGCATTGTCTATAAGGTGGTCCATTCGAGGCAGCGGGTAGCAATCCTTGTGGCATGCTTTATTGAGATTGGTAAAATCCACGCACATTAGCCACTTACCGTTTGATTTCTTCACCATGACCACGTTGGCCAGCCAGTCTGAGTACCAGACCTCTCTGATAAAGCCGGCTTAGAGCAGGCAGTCATGGCGATTTCCACATACGGAGCCAAATGTTTCAAGTTGTTTTCTCACCACATGTTGAAGGTACGGTAGTCCGAAGGTTGTCGTTGGCTCAGGAGATGAGGATGACCTTCGAGATCAGTCGGCCAAACAAGCACTGGTATGCAGATGCTTGGAACCGAGCGACGGATAGCCAAAGGAAGCTTCGACCGAACGATATCTCCCGCGATCTGCAAAACGATAAGCTCGTCAGGGGCTCGGATTTGGGTTCAGACTAAATCCCCTCCGATGCTTAAGTCAGTTCTTGACAAAAGAGTGCTCGGTGGAATCGATTCCGGCCCGCTGAGAGGCCGTGCACGAATTCTCGAGCCGAGCTATGGAGGAAGAAATATGATGTGGAAGCACATATAGGAAATATGTATACCTGGATATCAAATATCTAAGATTCGTCCTGTATCTCCTCGTAGCCGAAGCTATTTATAGGCAGAGGCTTCCTTTCGAACCCTCTCCCCATGGGCGCCTGGGCATTGAGAGCACTTTATTGTGTTTGACCCACGACTGTCGCCTCTAATTGGGCGAGGCTTGGTAATAGGCATCAATGCCTCCACCGACAGGGTGCATCGTGTTTGGGCGGGTTGACAGTTGTATCAACCCGGGCCGCTGGTGTTCTGCGCAAGGCAGGGCACCCCTCACATGGAGCTCATGGGTTGAGGAGAGCGGCCTCCTTCAGCCTCCTATGCCCACTTTGAGGAAACCCCCCGAGACGGCCCAAATCTGTGACACCACCTAAGGTGGTGTAGATTTCCCAGAAAATTGTAGTGGTCTTTGAGGAACATATCTCCATACGTGCTGCTATTAGCATGTGGGAAAGAGAGGCATGCTTTAGCCCCCATTAGGTGCCATAAGTGGCACTTGTAAAACCATTGGTCAGTCGGTTCTATGTTCTTGTTGGCTCGGTCACACTTTAAAAATGCTTACAAACTTCAAATACCATGCTTGGCCCATATAATACTCCGTCTCGGTGTCATCAACTCATTGTCAAATCAAAGCAGGTATATTTTCAGTACTCTAACATCTATCATTTTAATCAATTAAAGATCAATGTCATTTAACACACATAATTGAACAATTGAGCAAATAATTGTGTGAAACGTGTATGAGCTCCCCTTTGTCATTGTATGTAATTCCAAATACATTATTTTAGACACTTCCACTGGCATCACCAAACCATGCCATATGTATTCATATTTTACCCCAGTGTGTAACAAACACATAAACGCTCAGCAATTTGCAAAATTAAAACCAATGTGAAACAGGAAGTGGGTATCAAGTGTTGTCCCGAAATGTATAAAACAAAAACCTTCAAGAGAAAAAGAACGACATATGTACATATGATTATATTTTTTTGAATGTGCACACAAATATGCACATAGCTATGGATGTACTGATCATTTTACATGTTTACTCAAGAATACTACCTCTCGGCAACTTGCATACAAACGATACCAACTTACTGTAAAATTGTGATAATGATCATGGTTTTATCACTTAAAGTATCGTAGGAGTGTCCTATAGCCGCCCTTAACTGGCCCAACTGTCAAAGTTTGACATGTTAACATTTCTAAAATTTGAAGTTCCACGTGATACTGATTATAAATGTCTAGCAACTTATGGCATGCATAAATACGCATACGTACTCAACTTTCTAAATTATAATACACTGCGGATAGATTCTTTGTCGCTTATAATATCAACATATTCTGAAAAATCGAGGTCCCTAGCAAATGCAAGCGAATATATTGAGATTGCATGAACTTTCACAAATGCTCAGATACCATCATAGCGGATAATAGCTATCGCTGCCTGTTCTTGTGCGAACAAGGGGCAATCTTCTATTGTTCTCTAATTAGTCTCAGATATTACATGTCAAAAAACGATAATGATATTTTCGCGTAAATTTCCTGAGAAAGCACGATCATAAATTTATAATAGAAAAAAACTCACATCAGGAACAATTGTTCCGTATAGATCCAGACTGAAGGTGAAGGCCTCGCCTTGGGCGCCGGTGGCCGAGAAACTGAAGATGCCCGGAGCCTCGCTCTTCACTGAGACATCCTTAGCGTCCGGCAACGACACGGTCAAGTAAACCTTATCGGACCGCTGCGCCCACAGAACTTCAGGATGCCGACTGAACCCAAAATCAAACAAACGAAGGTACGGTTAGGGTTTAATAACACACTGACTAATGTAGAAACTGACATCTGAATCAATGTGATATTGTGTGTTTTTTAAATCAATTTAATTGGTAAAAATAAGCATCAGAATATAAGAATTAAGTGTTATGGGAGAGTACGGATCACCTCATTTTGAGAAATTTGGAGGAGAAAGATGTGAATAAACCCTAGAAAGCAGAAAGGCGGATATCGGAAGCAGAGTAAGGAGTGTGAATGCTGAACTGCCCCACCGCTTGTTAGTGGGCTCCGAATTGGTCCGCCTTGCCCGGGCCAACTTACAAATTTTATTATGCAAAACAGAAAAGATTTTTTTGTTATGAAGCATCATCTAAGGAGAAACCACCAACTCTTTATTTATAGCATATAGAAGAGCGTATACAGATAAGATACATTAGATACGGTCTTATCTATAAGATAAGCTGTGATCCCAACCGACTAATCAAATCGGTATTATCCCTTCACAAGACTCCCTCTTATCCAGCCATAGGTGTGGACTCTGCTCATGAATACTTCAGGATTCTGAGTGTAGTAGGAGTCTCACATTGGATGAATATTTCAGGATCCTGAGTTGGTAAGGTTTGTAACGTTAAAACCTTTAGCTATGGAAAACACAGTGGGAAAACCTATAGTTAAGGAAAAAGGGTGCAGACACTCTCTAACTCCGCCTGATCTGTACAAGAACTTAGGCTTTCAGATCTCGTAGGCGCATCATCCCAATTTTCTGTACAAACTTCCTAAATGTAGCAGTAGGAAGGGCTTTAGTGAACAAGTCTGACAGGTTGTCACATGATTATACTTGTCTGATGTCGATCACTCCATCTCTATGTAGCTCGTGCGTCCAGAAGAATTTAGGGCAAATATGCTTCGTTCTGTCGCCTTTGATGTAGCCACCTCGTAGCTGAGCTATGCAAGCAGCGTTGTCTTCGAACATGGTAGTATGTTCAAAGTCCCCGGACTTCAATCAGGTCGTCACCAGGATGTGATTTACAACTGACCGTAGCCAGACACATTCTCTGCTCGCTTCATAGATGGCGATGATCTCTGAATGATTGGATGAGGTCGCCGTCATGGTTTGCTTAACGGATCTCCAGGAAATGGCTATCCCACCATGGGTAAACATGTACTATGTCTGTGACTTTGCATTGTGGGGATCAGACCTGTAACCTGCATCAGCATAACCAACAAGTGCGGATGATAATTCATTTTTGTAAAAGATTCCCAAATCTGTATACTCTTGGAGGTAGCGTAGAAGGTGCTTTACTCCGATCCAGTGGCGCTGCATCGGCGCTGCACTGTATCTGGCTAGTAAATTTACTGCGAACGCTACATCGGGACACGTGTAGTTTGCCAGATATAGAACTGCTCGAATAGCACTCAGATAGGGGACTTCTGGACCAAGTATATCATCCCTCTCTTCCAGCGGCCGGAAGGGTCTTTATGTTCATCGAGAGATCGTACCACCATATGTGTACTAAGTGGATGACATTGGTCCATATGAAATCTTTGCAACATTTTCTCTGTATATGTGGTTTGGTGTAATATGATTCCGTCTTTTAGATGTTCAATCGTAAGCCAATGTAGAATTTCGTTTGCCTATGTCTTTCATTTCGAATTCTTTTGTCAGACTTACAGATATCTCAGCAATCTCTTCAAGAGATCCAATGAGATTCAGATCGTCTGCGTAGACTACTATTATGACGAATCCTTTTCCCTTTGCTCTTATAAAGATTCAAGGGTGGACTTCATTATTGTTGAATTCTTGTTGTACAAGGATTCACTTAGTCTGTTATACCACATCCGTCCCGATTGTTCAAGACCATACAATGATCTTTGAAGCTTAATAGAGTTGACGTCCCGATGTCTATTTTTTATTTCAGCAGGCATTGAAAAGACATCAGGAAGTTGCATGTATATCACCTTGTCGAGATTAGCGTATAGATATGCAGTCACAACATCCATTAGCTGCATATCTAAACCTTCCTTTGTTGTTAAGTTTATCAGGAATCGGAAAGTGATTGCATCCATGACCGGAGAGTATGTTTCCTCATAGTCAATACCCGGTCTTTGGAAAAATCCTTGCGCTACAAACCATGCCTTGTAGCGTAAGATCTCATTATTTTCATTTCTTTTTCTCACGAATACCCATTTGTATCCCACAGGTTTGACACCAGTAGGTGTCTGGACTATTTGCCCAAAAACTTTGTGTTTTTAAGCGAGTCCAACTCAGCTTCTATTGCCTGATTCTACTTTGGCCAATCATTTCTACGTTTGTATTTAGTAACGGAATGTGCATCATGATCATCGTAGCTTCCGGCGACATGAACAGCAATATGAAATGCAAAGTCATCGTTGACGACTGTACTTTTTATGTCCAACACCTCCCATGTACGTACATAATTTAATGATATTTCAGTTTCTCCCGGTAGTTCATCTGCGGTGAATTCCGGGAGGGGTGAGGGTATGGACTTGAGCTCATTTCTATATGGGGGTATCGTCCCAAGTCTCCGGATATTTTTCTTTTTCTTGGATTTTTATCCTTAGAGCCTGGTGGTCTGCATCTTTTCTGTTGAGGTGCAGCCACTTCTGCTGGTGGTGGATTGCATTTATTCTCGGGGATGTCAATCCTACCTAGAGTATTTGCAGCAGTGATGTGTGATTTGACAATTGTCAGTAAATGAGTCTGGTAATCAGTGGACAGTGTCC
Source organism: Scilla litardierei (assembly GCA_030789695.1). Classification (NCBI taxonomy): domain Eukaryota; kingdom Viridiplantae; phylum Streptophyta; class Magnoliopsida; order Asparagales; family Asparagaceae; genus Scilla; species Scilla litardierei. The sequence goes on from JAULAV010003319.1 coordinate 11,327, forward strand.
TGAATGTGGAGAATCTTCATGATCTCATCTTCACATTGTTTTGTTACCGGATCATAGTGGGTCAAACTTTTTGTATCACACGTTATGATGTGCTTCGCACCAGATTTCTCAATGTTTGGGTCCATTGTGGGAAAAATTGTCTCATTAAATTCACATTCTTCAAGACGTGCCTTAAATGTGTCCCATGTTTGGGGTTCTATGTATCTTACAAGTGAGGGTGAGTCAAACCTTACATGGATACATAGGCGACATTGATGACCCATTTTTGTCCTCTGTGGTGGTGCAATAGGGATGTAAACTGCGCAACCGAAGATTCTCAGATGAGAAATGTTCGGTGGCTCTCCATATGCAAGTTGCATTGGAGAGAGACTCTGACCTCCAGAGGGTCTTATTTTTATTAACGATGAAACATGCAGAATTGCATGTCCCCATGCATCCACCGGTAACTAGGATTTCATCAACAATGGACGTGCAATCCATTGGAGTGTTTTTATCAGTGACTCTGCCAACCTGTTCTGGGTGTGAACATATGGTACTTGATGTTTAATTTTTTATTCCCGAAATGACCGGGATGTAAATTCCACAGCATTATCCAGACGTATTTTCTTTATATGTTTGTCTGGAAAATGCATCCGCAACTTTATAATGTGTGCCAGTAGCTTTGGAAAAGCTAAGTTGCGGGTTGATAGTAGATACACATATGAATATTTTGAAGATGCATCAATCAGTACCATAAAGTACCGAAATGGCCCACTAGGGAGGTGGATAGGTCCACATATGTCTCCATGTATTATTTCGAGGAAGCTTGGAGACTAGATATCCACTTTTAGTGGTGATGGCCTTGTTATTAATTTCCCCTTGAAGAAGATGATGCAAGGGAATTCTCCCTTCTGAAGAATCTTCTAGTTCTTCAGATTGTGCACATGAGATTGTGATAAGATGTGGTGCATCATCATATATATCCAGGGTGGCCAAGTCTATCATGCCAAAGTAAAAACTTGCTGATGTCGGACACTTCAGGTGCTCCGTCAAGTTAGCTTCCTCTCTCCGAATCTTTGTATGGTGGAGTCCTGATGAAAGGCTCTCAAAACGTTCACGTATGGATTTTACTCCTTTTTCTTGGTTGGCTATTGATTACTTATATGGGTGACTGTGGATCTATAAGAATGTGTTGGTTAATTGTATGAATGAGTGATGTCATGGATACCTATGTGGGTGATTATTTATTTGTACTGTATATAGTAGTGTGGTGCATATAGTAATATGGTGTATGTAGTCGTACCCTCTTAAGCTTAGTGTATTTGGATGATGTAGTAGAAATGTAGTAGCTATATATTATATAAGTGTAGTAATGGTGATGGATTGGTTGTATTATTTTTGGATGTGTATGCATATAAGAGGGTATGTGTTGTATATAATGGTTTTATAGTAATTAGGATGGGTTGTTGCAACGACCCACTCTCGGGGGCCAGTTACTTATTTGGTTTATTCGCAGGTTCGCAGATTACCAAGGAAATCAACATAGCCATGATGCAGAGATGTACAATAATACTTAAGCCATCGCACATTATTACAGTCCACAAATTAAAAATACAACAAAAAACAGCTCTATCTCTGTCCAAATTACATAAAGGAAGTACAGAAAGAAAATGCGAATAAGGAAATACATAATACAACACATACACCAACACAAAGCAGCTAAACTCTGCAGCCTCCGGGTCAAACTCTGGCTCCTCAAAACTCAGGGACTGCTTCTGTGATCTGGTCGTCGGCTGCCGGTGCCTTAAATGGAACCGAATGTAAGTCACAATAATTCTAAACATAGAAAAGAAGTAGTGTACAAGTATGATAAAAGTAACTACATACGAGCAAACCAGAGTGAAAAGTAAAGTACTGAGTAACAACTGTACATAACTAGGTTGTAAAGGTAAACAGAACTGAAAAGAGAGAACAAACTGTAACGTGATAGTGCAAGTGTAAAGCATGCTAAGCAAGTGAAACATGCTACTGCTGTAGCTAGAAATACGGCATGTACAGCACTGGTGACTGCACAAGTGTATGTAAAGTACGTGTAATGCATAAAGTAAAAGGTGGTCGTGCAAGTACGGAAAGTAACATGCAAGGGCAAATATGGTGATAACAATGGTGAGACTATCATGCATGAACTGCAAGCACTTTAACATGTAGAGTATTGAACAAGACATCCCATTAATGGTTATTTGGTGTTGGCATTAATTAACTACACTATGAGATGTGACTCATGTAGGAAGGTATGATATGCAACCATGGGTAATCTCCATTGCCACGGGGAGCAAATCCCGGGCGTCAACTACAACATACTTTGAAAACGAGACGAGACGAGACGGGAGAGAGAGACTCCGGTCATAGCTCCTACACACTCTCTACAATGAGTTACCCCAACCCCCAGTGTCATGTGTATCGGTTACATGCTTTCTTACGAGATATTCCTTTAGTCATTTTACGAGATATTCTACAAAGCATTCCACGAGATATTCAATAAGACATTCCATACGATGTGCCACATGATGTCATTAGTTCCTTGTTTACGATGATAGTTAAGCTAGGTTCACTGGTCGATTTTCTTAAAGTAAAGTAAGGTGGATGCTAGCAAATTTGAGGATAAAGACAAGTCCAACAAACATGGAACACAAAAGTTGTTGTTTTAAAAGTTCGCATGAGGACACTATCTACTTTTCTAGATCTAGAATCCATTACGACTTACAAGTTCCGAGGTGATGGTAGTGATCCGGGATTGGATCTAGTGCTGGGGCACGAGATGTGATATCTGTAAACACAAGAAACAATTAGTTAAAGAATATGCTATACTCTATTTATTTACATGATCGTTTTGATTTTTAAAACTAGTTGAAACGGTGACGAAAAACATTCTAAATTTTTATATAGGCTAGATATGATAAAAATAAATTTACTGCAAGAGAAAATATTTTTCGGAAGCCTCTGTCAATTTTTATAATTTTCAGAAGCTCAAAAATCCATTTAAAACCCAATTTTACTTAAGTAACGTAAACCTTCAATGATTTATTTTGGATGCAATACTAGTCGGAAATGTTCAAGTGAGCAGTCAAAACGACCATCTCGAAGATTACTATAACATATATTTTTATCACGTATCAGTGTACGTAAAAATAAGGAGTTACGGATTTTAGAAAGAATTTTATGTATTTAAGTTTTAGTCTTAAAATTAATTCTGAAAAAACTAAGTGTCTGATCGAGATGAGACCAGCGTCATTGGGTCCAGAATATTATTTTCGATTTTCTTAAGCTATTCTCACATTTTTAGGCTTATATAATTTACTATCAATTTAAAACCAATAAAATCATATAATCTATTTATTAAAATACTCAAATACACGTATTTATACGAAATACGTTATAATAATACGTTTACATTAATCGAAACTTACCTTCGTTCTCTCGTTCTCACGCGAACAGGGGGAGTGGGAGAGCGGCTTCAGGGGGAGTTCGCCGACGGCGAGGTGGAGGGGAGGCCGTGGGCGCGGGGTGTCGAACGAAAATGAGAGAGGGAGGGAGGTTTTGTGTGCGGGCCTTGGGGTTGGGGCGGCGTATGCAACGGCCGATGGCGGCACACCGTCGGATGGGGAGAGAGGTAAGGGGAAGAGTGTTTGAGAGAGAGTGAACGGAGAGAGCGGGAAGGGTTTAGTTTTGAGCAGCCTGGGTTTTAGAACAGTAAACAAAAAAAGAGAGGGGGAGAAAGAGTCATCCTGGGTTTAAAACAATGGGACGGGGAAGAGTTGGGTTTTATAACGAAGGGGAGAAGGTTGTGCTCGTCTACGAACGAAGTGGAAGGGTTCAATCGAATGTGAAGGGAGAGGGTTGTAAGGATCGCCTTACCCTTGCAATACTAACAACAACACACTAGAAGGGGGATGAATAGTGTAATGGCAATAAAATTATCCAATTAAAATTAAACTTGCAAATGCGGAATAATAAATGCAAGAGGAAATAATTGACACAATCAATCCAAACGCAAACACAAGATTTTACCCAGGTTCCCCAAAACTTGGGTACGTCCAGCCACACCAATATTCACTATATTCCCACAAAGAGAATGAATACAAATCTCACAAAGAGATACATCACCAAGAGGATTTTGCCCTACACAAGGACCCAATCAACCCTACACAGGGGTCAAACTCCCACCTAGAGAATTACTAACTCTCACTCAGAGAATTAGGGTTAGCCCTGCACTAGGACACCAAACTCCCACTATGAGAGTTACTCCCACAAAGAGAGTATCCTAATCTCACAAAGAGATAAACTCCCACAAAGAGAGAAAGACTAATTCCCACAAAGAGAATTAGTGTTACAAGAATCACCAAGTAAAATAAATACTCTTACATATGCCTTGATATGCTTACTCATAGATGAATGCAAGGCATGGAAGAGGATCTCCAAGTGTTGAGATTGGCTTGAAAGCACTTGGATGATTTCCCTTGAGATGGACTTCAATGCATGAAGATGAATGAGAGCTCAGAGAGGGAAATGAGAGAGTTTGAGAGTGGCTTATAGATCTCTTATGATTTTCAATAGCATCGAGAAGTTCTAAAGAAGTCAGCCCACCCATATATATAGGAACCCTATATCAACCCTTAAAAACCCAAGAAAACAGCAAAAAGCACAATGCTGCAACGGCTAGTTTCTGGGCAGAAACGTCATGGACAGTCGACCGATGAACAAAAGACAGTCGACTTTTCAATGGCAAGAAAATATCCAACTGCTATAATCTGAGCCAGGACAGTCGACTGATGAAGTCGATACAGTCGACTGTGAACAGGACAGATGCCCGTAAAATCTTCAGCAGGCGACTACTGCAGGGGATGTGATAAAACAAAAAGCTGCACTCTTCTCCAGATAAGCATACATGCGACTGATGTCAATAATACAGTCGACTGTAAAATAGTCAGACGACTGTAAAACCTTCATCAGTCGTCTGCTACAGGAGATGGAGAAAAACAGAGAGAAGCAGTATATGCACTTACGATACTCAGACGACTGTTGACCAATTCACAGGCGACTGTAAATATACAGGCGACTGTAAACTGAGCATCAGTCGACTGTTGCGAAAAGCTCAAGTAGAGTCAATAGAAATGTTGACTTGAGCAGTGCATATCAGTCGACTGTAGGAGGATCAACATGTGACTGGAAATCACCCAGTCGACTGTAAATCCTTCAGCAGGCGACTGATGAAAAGCCAGAGACTCCAAATGAGTCTTTGGTCAAGATGAACCTATTAGGTTGGATTCTATGATAATCCTAAGGCTCACTAAGATGGCTAAATGCATATGCATGAATGAGTAGACCATCTATCAAGGCATTACATTAACATAGACTCAAATGAGAGAGAAAGCAATAAAGGAAATATTACATGGATTACATTGATTTCCTTAGAGTCTATGTCTTCAATCTTGATGCATTGATGCTCTCCATCATCTCCAAGCTTTGGCACCCCTTGATTCCAAGCTTTGGCCATTCTCCACTTAATGTCCATCCTTGCACGAAGTGTTTAGTCTCCAAGAAAGATATTCTTGACATGAAACTATGAGATTAAAACAAGAGAGTCATTAGTAACAACATAATGTTGTGATCATCATCAAAATAAGATTGGTATGAAGCACCAATCCTCAACAAGGGTGGGTTAGGTGTGTGCTAAGAACGAAGATGGGGATGCTATATATATATGTTTAAATATAGATATGAATTGTTATTAATAGTGTACAGGTGCAATACGTGTGATGAATTTCAGATCCGAAAAAATGGATCTGACCAACTTTGGGGGTGGGTATAAGTGGGTAGGTTAGGAAAATGATTAGGGGTAAAGGTAACTTAGTAAAAGTAATTAATAAGTGTAAAAAGTCATTAGTGATTGTAATTAACAAAGCGGAGGAATACAACCTCGTTTTCACATACGACTCTAAAAAATTATGAAAACATACCCACTGGACCGTATCGTCGCGAGGATCACGAATATGAGATCCATTTTGGGGTTTGAGCTACGGGGATACTAGTTTTAGGCCAAAACATTTAGAAAGCGGGTTTGCGGGTTCTAGGTTGATTTGATATCAGAAAATTACGAAATTAATGTGGAGAGCCCTAAATGATCATAGGATGCTACTGTAGAAGTTTGAAAGTGTTTTGAAGATGTTTGTATAGAAAATTAATTCATTAAGCCAAAACAGTAATAATTGAAAATGAATTTTATCAAGACTATTTAGAGGTATTTGATGAAATCCAAACTTACTGAAATACACCATAACTAGTTTGATACTTCAAAATATTTTTATAATAAAATTTTGAAATCATTTAAAACTCCTGATCAATCACTACAAAATACCTTTTAAAAATGGAAAAAACGTAAATGGATGTATTGTAAAAATACAGGCCGTTACAGTTGTGCATGAAATAGAAGTGGGTGTGCAAGTGGTTCCTCATGATAAAAAGATTGATGAAATGAAAAAGAAAGAAAACAAAAGAAAAGGAGAAGAAGACAAATGAAAGAAGAGTGTGGAAGAGGGAAGACTAGTGTAGAGTCCCTTTGCATTCAAATCCATATTCAAAGCCATTAACCACACCTTAACTCTCATTTCTCTTTCCCTCCTCCTCATTTATTGCTCCCCTCTCCTCCCCCTCTCTTACACTCATTTTTAAACCAAAATTTCACCTTTTCATCTCCCATTAAGCCATAAAGCAACATGCTAGCTAGTGGCTTTTGAGCTTAAAGAAGAGGAGTTTCAAGAGAGGATTTCAAAGCAAAGATGTAGGCTTTTGTAAAGGCTTTTGGTTGAGGTTTTGGTGGAGCTAAAGAGGGGTTTAGATGAGAAAGATGAATCTCATGAGAGGTAGGAAACCAAGTCCAATGTAGGTGTCAATTGCATGACAGTTAATCTTCACTTTATGAATATTTTTGGCACCTTGTGTAGTTCAGTTTTATTGCAGTCACTGTAACTGAGCATTGTGGCCACTGTAGCTAGAATTAAATTCTAAGAGAATTATGCTGAAATAATTAGATAATTATCTACAACTTTCATATTGGAGGTTTTCCCAAATTCGTACTGCAATTAGGCCCAAACTGGAGTTATTTCCATGGTATCAGATTCTGCCAGATTGGATACCCTTTACTATTTCCCCTTTAATTACTACTGTAGTTATGCAAATCATAATTTTTAGGACATTATGGATATCTACATTTCCTATTCTACATTTATATGTTGAGCTTTTCACCCAGATCTGATTGACAATGTTAGTAATCAAGTGTTTAAGTTGTAGCAGTTTTCTGTTTTAAACAGAATTTCTATCTCTTACCATTTTGGCCTCTATAAATTGCACACTCATCAAGATTTTATGAAAATTGATATGTGACTCCCAAACTTATGCATCTATAACTTTGTAGTTGGGACTTTCCCCACGTTGTGGAGTTTTCCTCACTTGCACTCCGTTGTGAGGGTATGGGTGGAGTGAGAGGCCCCGTTAAGGAAACAATGCTTGTGTACCACTTGCGGGTGCTCCTTACCGCCCAACCTTGGGGTGGAGTCCAATTCCTCATATTCAACGACATACTCATGTTTCCATATGACATTTAATGAAATAAATCATTTATTTAATTTTGTAGTCCTTTGTAACTTTGCCTCTGTGTTATACTTGTTGTTTATTTCATTTGGCTCGTTCTGGTTGTTGTTCATGTAATTATTGTAACCCCTCCCCTTCTTATACAATTTGCTACTGTTGTGTTGTTGCTGTTGTTATCACATTTACTTTGAGTCCCAATGCTTCTGATATGACATGCCATTATGTTACCTGCATCATCATCAATAGGTTCATGCCTCTAGTTGCATCGTAGGAAGTGACATTTGAGGTGGAGTTGGATTTCCTACTAGGTCACGCATTGACGTGCCCAACCCGTTGTTTTTCAGGTGTTAGTGTTTGGTGGTGGCAGATGGAGCTGCAGGTTGAGTCGAGAGTCTAGTTGCTAGTTGGGGTGGTGAGAGGAGAAGAGAGAGAGAGAGAGAGACTTGTAATGCCCTGCTAAGCTACTGCACAAGTACTAGAGGAGGGGTGAATAGTACTTTAAAATAATTAAGAGGCTAATTCCTAATTACTTGCAAACTCTACCAAACAATGCGGAAAAGTAAATGTTAGACAACAAAGAAACAATCGCAAACAACGATATTACTGGGTTCGGATCCACACAAGTCTCTCCGACTTGTTCCCGGTGATCCTACGTCCCAACCACCCGGATCCCCTCCGGATACTTGAGTTAGAAACCCTAACTCAAGATTTTCACTATGAAATACTTGTGAAGAACCTTCACCAAGTCAAATCATACACACAGTAATTTGTGACTCCCACAACCCGGGATCACAAACACAACTCTCACAACCGAGAGATAAACACTTACAAAATGAAAGTAAATGAAATAGAATAACTTACCACAAAATACCTATGCCTTGAGTACACTTACGAATTAGGGCAAGGATGATTTTGAGGAAGAAGAAGGCACCAAACCCTAGCTCCAAGATGTAGATCAGCGATGGAGAGCTATGGGGTTGTTGGTGACCTAGGATCAAGCACTTGGCTTGGAAGGCTTCATACTCAATGAATCTCTCTTTGGAAGTAAGAGTGAGGAGAGATTATTGAATGGAATGAAAGAGCTTTGAATGAGCTTGGAATGATTTCTCTTGATCTCTAAACTTGCAATAATATCAGCCTTGAGTGCAATGAATGCAGCTCAACAAGTATTTATAGGATAGAGGAGAGAGAGAAAGAAATTCGAGTCATTAAATGCTCCAACGGCTCTTTTCTGAACCCAACTAGTCAGTCAAAGAACAATCACCGACCGACTAGTTCATCAACTAGTCGGTCGGTCATTTAACGTAGACCGACTAATGGAAGAACAGCCAAAAGGTCGAAGCACAGACAAAAGGAACTAGTCGGTCCAAGAAGAGTAGCTGACCGACTAGTTTCACAACTAGTCGGTGGGTTACTTAACTGAGACCGACTAAGAGATAAAACTGAAGTCTGAGCACAAATTGAGTTAGTCGGTCCAAGAACAAATGTTGACCGACTAGTTCATCAACTAGTCAGTCGCCAAATGTGCATAGACCGACTAACGATAAACAGTAAGTTAGGTGAAAATTGGCATGTACAGTAAAGCTAAACTAGTCGGTCCAAGAAGGAAAGTTGACCGACTAGTTCATCAAC
>JAULAV010003320.1:0-63999 GCA_030789695.1 Scilla litardierei
CCCGGGGCATGGTCATCTAGCCCCGAGTACCCGCTGAAGTGGAAGGGGTAGCCGTTACCGATCAGCAGGGGAGGGCTGAGACGTCGGGCGGTCCGGTCGAGTCCGCCGGCTGGGACAGTTGGCCCTACGGCTGTCCGTTGTTCGGTCTGGAGAGGGACGCCGAACCCAGCTGTGAGGCCTCGCTGGTCCGTTTTAAGGTGAAGAGGACCGAAGTCGAGGGTTATCCTGACGAAGCTCTTTATAGGGCGCCGTTCAAGGTGAGGGATGATGAATCCGTGTTCGAGGATGGGGGCGTGGCGGCGAGGCTGGCGGAGAATATTTTCTTGCCTCGCGATAGGGTGGCACTGGAGGCGTTGGAGCCCGAGGGGCTGTGCGGAACCGCGGTGTTGCGCGGCGTCCAGGTAGGTTTTGCAAGCCGGGTGATGTTTGCCAGTGCGTTTTATTGAACGCCGTAAAGAGGTTCTCTATATATTTTTTGCAGGCCATCAATTTGATGCTTGGAGTGATGAGGCACGTACCGGCCATACACAAGGCCGAGGGTGCCATAGCTAGAGTGGCGGCCGAGTTTTCCGCCTTTCGCAAGAGTGCGGGTGAGGGAATGACCAAGGAGAGGGAGCGGTGCGGTCAGCTCGAGGCGGAGGTAAAGCGTCTGAAGGCGGTCCTAGCCGATCGTGAGGAGCAGGCGACCGCTGCTAGAGAGAGGTTGAAAGAGTTGGAGGAGGCCCTTGGGAGGGAGGAAGAGCGTACGGTGGGTCTGTCTGGTCGTGCAAAGGCCGCCGAGGAGGAGTTGGCTCGCAAGGTCGATGAATTTCGCTCGTACCAGGACACGACCGTCATCCCTGCCCTCGTAGATGCGATGTCCCAGGGCATGGAGACAGGACGGGCGGAGGGGTGGGAGGCCTGCTTGGTCCGGATAAAGGAGAGGGTGGCGAGCCTGTCCCCGCCAGTCGAGCTCGACCTCGACGGACTCGCGGCTTGCAGCGACGAGGAGGGGGACGGCGAGGCAGAGGTCGGCGAGGGAGGGGAGGACGTCGAGGTAGGGACCGGCGAGGGCGGGGGGGGGGGATTTCCCCGAAGGGGACGGGAAGGATGTCACGACTGGTGGGTGCGCCGTTAGCGCGGAGAATGTAACCGAGTAGTTTTGTATATGTGTTTAGGAAAGAAAGAAAGAAAGTAAAGTTTTGTGGGGTTGATACCCGTACTTTTTTGCAATCTTCGAACTTTGAGTGTGTGGAAATTCACTTTCATGGTTAGGTTTTGGTATTGCTGTCTCTTAGCCCGGCGTTGGTCGAGCCGCGTTTATTCCCTTTATTTAGGGTAGTGTGCCCTCAAAGTTTTCGGCCGGATATACTATTTCCCTCGCCCGCACCGAGGTGGCGGGGGGCAGTGAGGGGCGTGGCGTGGCGTAGAGCTCGTCCCCCCTCTTTTCGGGGGTCATTCCCGTGCCTGAGTGCGCCTAAGTTACTGCTAGTGGTCTACTGGGAGTGGTCTTTTCATTAGCTTTTATTAAAATGTAATAAACAAGACAGGTACCGGGTATGGTGTATAGGTCGGTCCGTAGGCGAACTGTCGAGCCGTTCTAGTTGGGTGGGCGCCCTCGCTTCATTTGGCGCGTCCCTCTCCGTCGTCGTGCCCCTGAAGGGGCGCTGGGTCACTTCAGAGGGAGTGTCGTGCCGACGTCGGGGGCGGTTGCGGCTGCTCTATACTCCGTTCCAGAATTGGGGGGAGAGGGAGTCCTTGGTGGTTGTTCTATCCCGCGGGGCTTTGTCCCGCCTGTCGGCTGGAGTAGCCGTGGGGCGGGTGTTGGAAGGGGTGGTCTTCCCCCGATCCGTACCTCTCCCTGGCACATGTGGTACATGAGAAGTCGAGGGGTGGAAGGCGGGCACTACTGATGTAAATGGAATAGCCTATCGGCGTGCTCCGGTGGGGGGGGCGAGTCCCCTGATGCTGGGGCGATTTCGGCGGGTGCTGGGGTGCCCGATGGGGTGATTTGGCAGGTTAGTCTCGTCCATTGGGTTGTCGGCCAGCCGCGCCTGCGCCCGCGGGGCGTCCGTGGAGGGGCACGGTATGCTATTGGAGCTCCTGTTTCAGTGTCTCAAGTTGTCCAAGGGAAAGCGGGGAGCTATTGGCCGGGTGCCCCTCGTGTAAGAGGAGTATCCTATCGGGGGTCATCGCGTCGGGGGAGACTGCCTACCAGAGCAGTCGGCGTTCCTCGCATTTTCCGCACCTTCTTGGGGGGAGGGTGTGGCGGAGGGGTTGGGCATCCCTTGATTTATTTCTTTCGTCCCCTCCCTTTGAAGGGGCTGAGGGGCGTATTTATAATGGTGTATCTTTTGCCTTCCCCCTCCCCTTAACGTGACGAGCTGGAGCCAGCCTGGAGTCGTGTCCCTTGGAAACTGCTCCTGACGGGTGGTGCTCGATGTGACTCGTCAACTCCTGTTTTTAGCGGGCGTGCCGTTGTCAGTGGCGCTTGCCCCGAGCGTCTTTTTTGGTTTGACGGGTCATTTCGGTTGTCGGCTTTATTGGTGTCAGATGTTGATCATCAGTGATGGCCCTGCTCAAGGGTTGCTTCAATCCGTGAGTCCTGACTTGTTTCCCGATGTTTGAGAAGAGGACGAAGCTCCGTAAGCTTGCCCTGGAGGTCTTCTTTGGTGGTGGGGCACGAGCGCGTAGCTCGGCCCGTGCCCCTCTCCGGTTTGGGTGGCGAGGATTGGTCCTGCCCCGGAGTCTTTGAGAGGGCGGGTATTGGGCCGTCGCCTCCCCGCAGCCTCTATAGTCGGACGGGTATTGGGCTGTCGCCTACCCCGCATATGGCGCTCCGGTTTGGGAGGCTAAGCTCCATAAGCTTGCCCCGGAGGTCTTCTTTGGTGGGGGGAGCAAGCGCGTAGCTCGGCCCGTGCCCCTCTACGGTTTGGGTGGCGAGAATTGGTCCTGCCCCGGAGTCTTTCGTTTCTGGGCTGAAATTTTCATGCGGAGATGGCGAAATTCAAAGATGCAAAAGGGAAAAGGGTATTTCATTCGAGACTTACAGTTTCCGACTACATCACGACTGGTGTTCCGTGTTTTTCCGAGGGATTAGCCCGCCCTCGTCGAGGGGGGCTGGGGTGGGCGTGGCAGGTCTGGTCCCCCTTCCGCGGTGCCCTCAGTAGGAGCTAGCTTTTGATGGTAGGAGTCGTCCCCCCTGTTAGGTCGACCCTCAGGTTCTGCCCTGGACCCTTGTGCTTGGTCGATCCCACAAAGCAGCTCCTAGACAGCTTCTGGCTTCCCCGCACGAACCCAACCCCTCGGGGGGTTTGGAACTTGACCATCTGGTGGAGCAGGCTGGGGAGCGCTCCGATGGCCGCCATGTAGGGTCGTCCTATGATCCCGTTGTATGCCGATGCAATGTCGACCACAACGAACAGAGTCATCCGGGTGATGACCTGCGGTTCTTCTCCGAGGGTTATTGGCAAGGTGATCACTCCTATAATAGGGGTCGAGCGACCGGTGAAGCCGACGAGGGGTCCGGTGCAGGGTCTCAGGTCCGTCGGCCTTAACCCCATCTTTTCGATTGTGGACATGAACAGGATGTCGCAGGAGCTCCCCATGTCGATCAGGAGGCGGCTGACGATGGCCGTCCCTATTTGGGCCTCGATGACGATGGCGTCATCGTGGGGCAGCTCGACTCCCTCTAGATCCTCGTCGCTGAAAGTAATGGGAGGGTAGGTTATCCTTCTCCCCCTCGGATCCCCTCCAAGACCCGCCGTCATCACTTGCCTCGCATACGCCTTTTTGCTTGACGATGACGCTCCTCCGGAGGATGGCCCGCCGCATATCGTGTTTATGCGCATGACCGGTTTCGGGGGGAGAGGCTCTTCCCGCTCACCGTGTGTTGGAGGGTCTGCTCTCCGTGCCCTCCGGTGGTTCCCCTCCTCTCGGTCTGGTTTCCTGCCCCCGACGAAGCCCCCTAGGTGGCCCGCCTGGATCAGTCGCTTGATTTCCCTTTTGAGGGTGAAGCAGTCGTCGGTGTCATGACCATGGTCCCAGTGGTATCGGCAGTATTTTCTGAAATCTCTCCGGGCCGGATCCGACTTCATTTCCCGAGGCGGCTCTGGCAGCAGTCCGGCTCTCGTCGTCGTGGCCATCACCTCGATCAGGGGGGCATTGAGCTGCGTGTAATGCACCTGTAGGGGGACTTCTTGTCTCGGGACGACTCGGGTGGGCCCTTGGGCCAGGGCAAACTCGCGCGCCGGGCCAGGGCGATCTTGCGGGCGTCGCCCCGCCGGTTCGCGCCTTGGTTGGGCCAACTGGTCGTGACCTCGGTGCCCCTCTTCTTGCCTTGGCCGAGGGTGTGACCGGGGCTCGCCTTGGAGTGGCTTCGCCGGGGGAAATAGGCCTTTGTGCCGAGAGTCTCTTCGGCCAATGCATGCCTCTCCGCTATCGCAACCAGTGCCTCATAGTCGGTCGGTGGATCTCGGAGCAGGGATTTGTGGAGGCTCCGAGTCCGTAATCCCGTCTTGAAGGCCAGCATAAGTACCTCGTCGCCGCATGTCACCACCGCCCGTCTCTCATCCTGAAAGCGGCGCAGGTATCTACCCGTTGTCTCCACTTCTCCTTGGACTATCGTGCTGAGATAGTCCAAGGGCTTCTTCTTCGTTCGCCCGGCCTGAAACTCTTGGCAGAACTTGTGGGACAGCTCGCCAAAGCTCCCAATGGATCTTGCGGGTAGGCCGAAGTACCAGTCCAGCGCGGTGTCCCTCAGACTTTGGGAGAAATGCCGGCACATGAACGCCTCATCCACATCCGGCGCCTCCATTGCCCCCCGGTATTGTTGCACGTGTGTGAGGGGGTCGCCTCTTCCGTTGTATGTGGCCAGGTGGGGAGGTTTGAACCTTATTGGCCTCGGGGCGGACGTGATCCACCGTGCAAGCGGCGTGGCCTCCTTCGGATAGGTAGGGTGCTCAGGCGCATCTCCTCTCCGCCATTCGGGGGTCTAGCTCCGGTCGCGCCTCGGATGCCGACGGTCCTCCCGCCCCGGAGAGTAGCGTGACGGTCGCCTGGCGGGGCTCCTTCCCCGGGTCGAGGATTCGACGGGTTGCGGGCTACGGTTTTCCCAGTACCATCGCCCTCCGGCCGCCTCCCCCGGATCTCCATCCGCTCCTGATTCTCCCGCAGAAGCCTTTCGCGCTCGGCGGTGAGGAAGCGTAGTTGTCGACAAACGGCTTCCTCGTTCAGGTGATCAGAGTGGTGCAGGCGAGGCGGACTGCCTCCTCCCGGTGGGGACCTGGCCAACAACGGGCCCCGCCCATCCCCGAGCCGCCGGCCCGTCGCTGTCACCTCCAGGATTTCTCGGTTGCCTTCGTTCTCCCTCCTTAGCCTTTCGCGCTCCGCGATGATGAAGCGGAGCTGGTGGCGGGCGGTTTCTTCGTCCTGGTAGGCCCTCCGGGCGGTCTCGGCCGCTTCGTCCAAATGCCTTTGCGCGACGGCCGCCTCCTCCCGGCGCCTCCACAGCCGCGCGACCTCTATTTCCTCTTCCAGGAGCTTCTGCTGGGCCGCGACCTCCTTGGCGAGCCCCCGGTCTCCCCCTCCTCCTCGAACTGAGGGTGGAGATTCCGTCTCACGTTCGGGGGCTCCGAGGGGCCGGGCGGTGGCTCTGCCCCCGCCGCCGCGTAGCTTCCCATCGCCTGAGTAACGGCCTCGAAGCTCTTCAGGATTACGCGGGCCGAAGTATGGTCTGTCTCGGCGCCCATCCCCGGAGGGGGGTCGGGCGCCGGGGTGATTAGTAAAGAGAGTGGCTCCTGACCCACGGGATCCTTGCCGTGGTCAGGGTTCCGAGTGATCGGCATGGAGTCTAACATGGGTGTGACCCTTCGGTTCCCACAGACGGCGCCAATTGTTACGAGGTGGAACTCGCGTACAATGAATTTGTATTGAGGGGAACCAAGGGCACGGTGGTTATGTTGATACGAGGGTTTAGGTGGGCTATTTAACAAGTGATTAGTGGGGTGAAGAGGCTAGACTTGCCGCCGGGGGTGGTCACAGAGTCAAATCTCACCGGACACGGTGGAAGAAGATCGGGTGGCGGGAGCCAAAGGCTGACGTTGACCAAGGGGCGAGCTTTCCTACACCACGAGCAACTCGTCAGAAGGGCAGTGTTGGGGTCCAACCCTTAGCCCCTCCGATGCCTAAGTCAGTAATAGGATTTAAAACGGGGGCTAGGCACGCCGATCGGACTGAGGGTGTGTCGACCGTACGTGGCGAGCTATAAGTGGGAGAACAAAGATGTGGACGACCTTTGCTCTCGTGTGTGAATAATGGATTGAGAGAGAGAATTTGCCAACCTCCTCACCGTAAGAAGTGAGGAGGTATTTATACCTGATGAGAGATGACTAGGTAGGGCTGACCTGGCATGCTGACTCGACATGCTGAGCTGGCTCAGTTGTCAGCGGAAGCTTCGGACGAGGATGTCAGGAACAGGAGTGCCTGCCCTGCTTTTGTCAGACGGCGCAACGGCCAGGGGCACTTTTGTCAGGATGTCAGGGCCGAAAGCATTAAGTGTCAGGGGGCTCAGCGGCCAGGGGGCGCTTTGTCAGATGGTCGGGCGGTGTTAGTGTCAGTCGTGTCCTTACACTAGGTTGTTTGTCGTACGTGATGAACTAAAGGTCTGGCTATGCTATCCCCGGTGCCGTGGTTCATGGGGACCAGCCGGGTCAACCTGCTCGGGGGTTGTCCGGCCCGGCCGCGCCCCTTTTTGGTCGCGGGTCGTGGGCCGCTGGCAAGGAGGGATATGCACGTGCCTACGTCAGCATCCCCGATGGCACTGTCTGGGCGCTCCCCAAGTGCACTACCCCTGGCGGGCCGAGCAAATGCGGTTGTACGCCTCGGCCGGGAGGGGGGAGTGCTGCGAGGTGCGCCCATTTCCATGTAGCCTCGGACCTCCGGGATGGCGGCCCTTTCGCGAAGGGGTGAGTTAATGGGGTATGCCGGCGGATCTGGCCGGGAGTCGTACTCCTACGATCTTTAGGTCGTAACAATATGAAATAACTCTCATTTAGTATGTTGGGAGTTATAATTGCTCTCATTGTGTGGGATTGCTCTCATTTTGTTGGAAGATATATTAACCTTGTGAAATTGTCCCCTTTTGGAATGTTGAAAGCTTTTTACTTAACTTTGCTTGGTATGAAAATGGGATTTATATGAAATGAATTGAGTTGGAGAAATTGGAAATGTGTTGGTGGATACATGCGAAATATGGAATGGGTGATATGATGTGATTAGGACATGAAGGTGGAGTGCAGGGGCATGGACAAAGTTGCCATGGTAGGAGGCGAGTGAAGTCGCCGTGGGCAACCTCTTGATACCATTAGGTGGCTCCACGTTGATAACGGAGTAGAATCACTTGCACATGCACGCCGGCTCATTCATGGGATCCACTTGCATTGCATTGCATCGCATTACTTGTGCATCATGTGCATCATGGCATCATTTAGCATTTTTGGGTGATTTGTGGGCGTATGTATGTGATGGTTAACTTTTAAGAATGAATGTTGCCATGGATGTATTTGGTACTTGAATGAAGGTATGTTGGAAAGTGTGGTTTGTTAGTTGTTAGCAAATATTGTTATTCTTGTTGTTGTTGTTAGTAGTGATACTTGAGATCCCAATGTGGTTTCTTCATTGAGGTAGGAACCAACTCCACTAGGGTAGGATTTATTTACTCATTATAGTGAATATTCATTATAGTGAATATTAAGTTAGGGATTTGTGTAATATTTGTAGTAGGATTTCCCCTCACATGAAATATTTAAAAAAAAAGGAAAGAGAGTAAATATTTTCAAGGTTATTGTTAGAGAATTGTAGTGTGAACATATGTTCATGAGGTGGATCTCCCTAATACCTAAGCTTGTTATAAAAGGTGTTAACTTTGATCATGAATGTTAGGGATGTTTAATAAAGATGCTATCTTTAGGAGCCCTTAAGTAAAGCTTGTGACTTTATAAATGGAAGTTATGTTTTGTGTTAAAGCTTGGAACTTTCCTACATAAATATGACAAAAATCCCATTTTGTGAAAATCTACATAAAGTTGATAGCTTTCATGTAGACCTCTTTGTGATTGTTTTATAGTTGCACCCTTAAGTGGAAATCCTACATAGCTTGCTCTTATAAGCACTTAAGAAGTTGTTATGGTTGCATTTTGGTTACTAAAATTATTGAAGTGTGCATCTTGGTGTGAATTCCTAGGTGGGTTGCTAAATGTTGCCAATATACTATCTTTTGTAAGCATACATTCTAGTTTACATTGATATTAGAATGTCAAATTGCTTGTTTTAACATGTGGACATGCTATAGAGGCCTCTTTAGTAAGGAAACATGCATAAAGCTAATTTCTTATTGCTTGGTTGGGAAAGTATGCTTAAGTTGTGACAATTTGACTTGATGTGTAGAAAAATGTGGAGAACCCCTTTTTTGGTAGCCTTATAAAGCATTGATGTTCTTACTTGTTTACTTACAAGTTGGGTTCATTTGGAGGCATTTCCCTTGTGTAGACATCCCAGTGTGGTTTGTTACATTTTGGTGGTGTTAATGATATTGATGTTGGTAGTGGTGATATCATTAATGTTTCTTAAGAATGAGGTTGTGTTGATGTTTATAGTGGTGTTGGTGGTGTTGTTGGGATGTTATGATTATACTATGTTCTTTTTAGATACTACTTATGTTGTAATTGGAAACTTTTGATAAATACAAGAGAAACTCTGCCAAAATTTTTGTAAACACTTCCATAACATCCTAAGCACTAGAAGCTTAAGCTAGGAATACTACACAAAAAGTCACTTGCTAGCTCTCTTAAATTCCCACGTTTAAAAGAACACCCATTTGAAACAAAGAAAAGTTAGCAAGAGGGTCTTGACAACTTTCAAGTGGAAAGTTTTAAAGAGTGTAGGAACCTTAATTGATCATCACCTTCAAGTTCCTACAATCTCCCCTTGTGCAAACTTCAAGTTTCATATCAATTTGGTTCCATTTCTATAAAAAAGTGTGTTTTTCCATAAACTTGGTAAAGGAGTTTTTGTGGACATTCATACTTAAATCAAAATTGTAGTTTTCATATAACTATGAGTAAGCTCAAGCCTACTTAGGAATTACTACATGAAGCACTTTAAGAATTCTTTGAAAAACTTAAGTTTCATAACAGACCATAAATTGTTGCATGTTGCATTTGTATAGGTATAGGTACTCCATGTCATTGTGGTTGTGAAGTGAATAATGTGACTTGGTTTTATGGATGGTTGCAATATCAGATGTGGTTGCTAGTAGTAATTGTACTTGGGATGATGTTGTAACGCTAGGTTTCAGTTTCTTAATATTGCAGTTCACTTCTTTATATGACGGACTCACTTTGTTTTGCAAGCTATCCTCTTGCCGCAGGTACGTGTTTTGTTAATGATACCATTTACATTTTCATATGAATCTGCCGTGATATGCCATGAGTTAGTTTCCCGTTTGTTACTTAGTGCATTACATTTTTGTGCGCCATGTGAGTTGGGTTTGGACATCCTCCTGGGTCACGCTGTGACGTGTCCCCGTTGATATTTTTCAGGTGTTGGTTCGTGGAGTTGGAGGCCCACTAGTCCAGCTGGTTGGAGTTGGTTGGAGTCGAGGATTTTTAGAGAGTGTGAGAGTTTTAGGTGGGTGTTATTGTACTTTAGCAAGTTGTGGGTTCATGTCATATATATGAGATTTGTATTAGTGATGTTAATATTGGTTAGTTGTGTATTTATATGTATCAGTGTTTTAATTATATCAGTGTTGAGCTGTTGGTTTTGGTTTATCTGTGTTGACTGGAATGCTACAGATACTAACCCAGCAGTGCGGAGTGGACCTGCCGAGTTTTGAAAATTTGTATTTCTCTTCATAGCACCCGCCTCTTCGGGTATACCTGATACGGATTCGTACTTATCGTGTATCCCGGGGAGCGGGACGTTACGTTTGGTGGCCCATGCAGGTCCCCGCACTGCGGTCGTGTAGGATTAGTACGTGTAGTACCCCAGTGTTGAGAGTAGTTGAGTCCTAAGGTAGGTAGAGTCCAGCCTTGGGATTGGACTTGAATATCAGAAGATTAAGGTGTAGAGCCTCTGAGAGTGGACATTAGAGTGTTGATTGAGTATGTATGTTTAAGCATATGTATGTGTGTATGTATGTATACTTATGTATTGATAGCTATATAAGTATTGAATGGCCCGTCGAGTATATTGAGATGATATACTCCTATGTGTAAATATGATCGTATATGACTACGGTATGTGTATGAATGATTATATGGCTATGTGATTGTATTTGAATTATATGTGTTAATAAATTATTAACATATGAGTAATGTGAAAAATTGAGTTATCTACTTGATTGAGGTGCATGTAGTGTATAGATTCATTGCATGGTGTCTATATACTGTATGTGATGTGCACATGTAGAGTGTGCAGATGCGTGGGTGGATCCTTAAGTTCCACCCATGTATGTGTGGATATACCTTAAGAGTATTAATGTTGTGAGTTGATATATGTGATGAGTATATGATACACGTATGACTGTAAGCTGGTGCACTTACCCCTGTGTACGAATGAATGTATTTTTGCATGGTTATCTGTGTATATTGATATTGATAGGATAGATCTTGTGTGCGAATACATCTATGAATGTTGGATGGATGTTAGGGGACATACATGATTGTATGTCAGGGTATAGAGGTGCATGTATTTATGTGTTAATGAATGGTAGCCTAAGAGTAATGTGTGTCATGGGATTAGTTATTTGTCACGACCCGCTTCCCTAAAATGGAGGCGAGACGTGAAAAGGTCCGCACGAGAGTGGAGCTGTGAAGCCCCAAACCCGATAAGCGTCAAAAATACATAATCAGGTCCCTGTAACCACAACGGAATAACAATAATAACACAAGCAGAGACTGAAATAAAATCTCACATCTCATAAATTGTCCAACAAGATAATAAGTCCAACATCCAGAAAAGCCACCAGGCTAAAAGAAAAGAGTCTAAAGGCCCAGAACAAGGCCAACAAAAAGCAACAACAACAACAAGTATGGGTGCTACGCACCGATAACAAAACAACTGTCTAACAAAAGTAAAACGCAACGAAGACACTAGGACTGGTCCCCAGTGTCCACGTACTCCCCGTCAAACACAAGCTCGGACTCGGCGTCAGCAAACACCTCGTCCTCAACAAGGTATCCAGGCTCAGGATCTAACATGTGTCACCCAAAACAGTAAAGGGGCACATGTCAGCAAGTCTAAAAGACTTGAGCAAGGAAACTGAAAGTAAGGCTCTAGCAACCTAGCAATTTAGTATGCATGACATGGCAGTTATAACATGAGTGCACAATTGAAACATGGCAAGACAATTTGTACAAGAGAACAATTATCGGGACAAGTCAAGTCAAGACAAGACAAGACAAGAGTAGCCAAGCTACTATCAATCTCAATCAATTCACTATTCATGTTGTTTTGTAGATGTTTACGCCTTACAGCTGAATGGTTTCACATCCGCTGATTGGCCGCTTAACAACTACCCCAAACCCAAGAGTTTACGCCTTACCACTGCAGTTGCTGATCGGGCAGACTCCCAGTTGATTGGTCGCTTAACTCTTACCCCCAATACCCACACGTAATGGAGCCAGGGTCCCCGCACAATGAACTCAGCTAGTGAGCCTGGGGTTGCCCCGCACATGAGCTCGCATTATTAAACATTTGGCGTAGGGGTGCACCTAGCCGGAAACACGCAATTCGGGCATTGGCTATCAACCAACACATGGCCCGCTTCTGGAACACGAGCCAGGAACACAAGCATTTGTAGCAAAGCTATGCAATCACAGAAACACTTAAGAATGCAATGACATGACAATTAATTTGCGTACCGTTAATGGAAAGTAAACATGACATGGAAATTGTGCAACATGCTAAATGTCGGAACTAGCTTCGTTGTCAAGCTAGTTCCCCAATTTGCGCCTAGGCGAGTATCATTTCGTCGCCTAGCCTCTTTTACGCCTACAACAAGCAAATGGCCTAAAACATGGCCTAAACCCTAAGTGGCAAGTTTCACTTGCCTAGCACCGGGGATGACGACCATTTCGTCACACGGACGCCAATCTACGGGGAAATCGCTGTTTTGGGGGAACATACAACAAACAACATGAAATTTTATTAGGGTTTCATAAAAGTATAAATAGGTTATGAAAACAACGGTAGATCGATTTCTTACCAAGAGGAGACAGAAGAAACACTCCGGGGAACCCTAGGATCAGATCTGGAAAAGATTGGAGAAGTTTGGGGAAACTAGGGTTTTGGGGGATTTGGGGATTTTAGTCCGAAGGTCGTCGTTGGCTCATGAGACGATGATGACCTTCGAGATCGATCGGCCGAACAAGCACTGGGATGTGGATGCTCCGAACTGAGCGACGGATCGCCGAAGGAAGCTTCGGCCGAATAATATCTCTCGTGGTGATCTGGAAAACGAGAAGCTCGTCAAGGGGTCAAATCTGGGTTCTGACCAAATCCCCTCTAATGCTTAAGTCAGATCTTGACAAAAGAGTGATCGATGAAATCGATTCCGGCCCGCTGGGAGGCTGTGCACGAGTTCTGAGCCGAGCTAGGAAGAAGAAATATGAGATGGAAGAAGATGTAGGAAATAGACATACACGGGTGTCATATATCCAAGATTCGTCAAGTATCTCCTCGTAGCCGGAGCTATTTATAGGTGGAGGCTTCCTTTTCGAACCCTCTCCCCCATGGTGCCCGGGCATTGAGAGCACTTTCTTGTGTTTGACCCACGGCTGCCGCCTTTGATTGGGCGAGGCTTGGTAATGGGCATCAATGCCTACGCCGACAGGGGACGTTGTGATTGGGCGGGTTGACAGTTGTATCGACCCGGGTTGCTGGTGTTCTGCACGAAGCAGGGCACCCCTTACGTGGAGCTCACGGGTTGAGGAGAGCAGCCTCCTTCAGCCTCTGGACCCACTTTGAGGAAATCTCCCGAGCTGGCCCAAATCTGTGACAACGACCACCATCATCCAAGCTCAACCGCCATCGAGATTGTGGTCAGATGATGTGACGTGTATGGTAGGTTTGGCAGTCAAGGCGACGCATTTAATGAAGCTCATCACGGCACAGGGCGCCAAAGAATTCTCCCGCCTTGAGCACGGAATTCGGAGAGTAGTTACCTTGAGATGTTGACACGTACGCGGGATTGAACGGCCGAAATCGGTCCGATGGATTCGTGGAGAGTCGTATGAGTGGGGGTGGTTATATTGCAGGAGGGACCTCCTTTCTCCATAGATGTGTTCAGTTCTGCCGTTGTCTTCCTCTTTCTCCACTGCCCTTGCATTCGTCGGCGTTCATTCGTGGTTTCGCGCCATGCACTCCTCGTCGTTTTCTTCTTCAAGCTCTGTGGCAAGTCAGTCATCGCCCGAGGCGAGTCGTGCGGCGACGGGGCCGCTTAACGATCCCACCACCGTGGCAATTGTGCTTTCTGGTACGGGTGCTGCAACCTCCCAGGCTAAGGATGACTCCTCCGAGGTGCCCTGAGAGGTGAGGAACCAGCCGTCGGTGGCTTATGCCACCTCTATCGCTTCGTTTTGTCTCTTGTACCTTCGCCCTCCTTACAAGGCCAGGGCCACCTGGTGAACAAAAGGGTTTGCTTCCCCGGCAGTTGTGAGGTCGGGGTGTACGTGAAGAACTTCACGTATGGCCTACGCTTCCCCCTCCACCCCTTCGTTGTCGAGGTTCTGTCTGCTTTCGGGCTCCCCCTCTGCTAGTTCACCCCGAAACTCTATGGGATCCTTGGTCGGCTTCACCATGCTGTGTCTGCTCAACGGGATAGAGCCGACCATATCACTTTTCTGTCACTTTTTTCGTCTGAGCCATCATAGGTCGGGCGCTTGGGCTTATATCACCATCAAGAAGGATAAGAACCTCGTGCTCAGGCTTCCAACCTTTGTGAAATTCTGGAAAAGGAATTACGGCTGCGTGATTCTCCCGGAGGAGGCGAGTTTTCTGGCTCCCGGAGGAGGCGAGTTCTCCTTTGGCCCGGACCCCTTGTTACTTCTCGCTCCTCCCGGGTTTTGGCTCGAGGAGGTCCGAGGCAGTCTTGGCTGTCCGCTCGAAGCGACGGGTCGAGCCGACCCAAGCCGGAAGTGGCCCGTCAGGGAGGCGTGAGCGGCTTGGAGAGGAAGACGGGCGGCTCTCTGGCAGGGCGTGGGAGAGCGAAGGGGAAGAAGGCGCGGGGTGAAGGGGGCTCCTTCCTCCTATCTCAAGCAGTGTTCCTGTTGGCGATGTCTCGGCTTCCGAGGCTCACTCATCGCCCTCGGGTTCTTAGCGTCGTGAGGACAAGTGGCCATGGGAAGCTTCTCTTCAAATGGCTCAAGCTCACTCCCTCCTGACTACGAACAGACCTTGGGGGTGTTTAGGTTGACAGAGACCGACCTCCCATGTTCGAAGAGCGATCTCCTCAGTCACATGTATCCGGTGGGTCTAAAGGAGTCCTTTTTGGACTGTAGGATTGCGGCTCAGCTGGCCGAGAACTCCTATTTGTCCCAGGCCCGATCTGTGTTGGAGGGTATGGAAGCCGATAAGCTGGCGGCCAGCAGGTAAGAGCTTGGGTGACCCTCGCACCTTCTACGGAGGATGTGGATGACTTTTGATTTTCTCTTTGACGTAGATGTCCTCGGTTGGCTTGAAGTTGCGGCGTCGGTCCGTGGTGCTCGTCGATATGGAAGCGAGCCTCACTCGGAAGCAAGAGGAAGCCGACGCTACCGAGGAAGCAGCCAAAGAGTCAGAGATTCGAGTAAGGTCGATGGAGACCAAGGTCGTCGAGCTGTCCATCGAAGCAGAGAGGTTTGACACAGCGCAGGTCGAGGCTTTGGCTGATAAATCCGTCGCCGAGGAGAAAGCTACCCGAGTGGCGGTAAACGAGGGAGCCGAGGCTGAAGCCAACCTCCTCAAGGGTGTTGAGGAGATGCTGACGGCGTCGGAAGGAAGGGATGCTGCTCTCCAAGCCCAGTTGACCGAGGAGAAATGCATGGGCGAGGAAGAGAAGTCCAGCCTTTAGAATCAGATCACTACTCTTGAGGCTCGGGTCAGGGAGTTAGAGACGGTAGATCCGGCCTGAATAGCGCGGGAGGCAGTAAGGGAATATTCTGAAGACTTCGTCACACTCCACGGATGTCCCGGACGTTCGAGGCAGGTTTCCTCCGTTGCCGACGAGAGATCGAGTGTAAGCTTCATTGCTCGGGAGTCGTCTTGAGGAGCTCGAGATGATCCCGGCAAGAACGAAGGCGTTGAAGTTATTGATGCGGAAGAAGCCGTAACCGTCGGTCGGCCGGGAGCCGAGGCGGGGGTCGCACCGCTTTAGAGCCTTAGATTTGTAAAGTATGCTTGGTTTTTTGACTATCTTTTGTAACGAATATAGACGTGTTTGTTGTTTGGGATATCCTGTTGTGGCCCCCTCGCGCGGTTTGGACTTGCCTTGGTTAGTTGGAAGGCCGAGTCGAGAGAAGTCGTATTTTGTCGTGTCAGCGTCGGGTGGTCGGCCTGCTGAGGGAGTGACCTCCAGTCTTACGGCAAACCGAGCCTTCGATCGGTCTGCTGGAGAGTGGGCCCCAGCCTTATGGCCGATCAGATGGTCGACCTGCCGGGGGAGTGATCCACAGCCTTACGACCAATCAGATGGTCGGCATGTTGGGGGAGTGGCCCACAACCTTACGGCACATCAGATGGCCGACCTGCTGGAGAAGTAGCCCCCAGCCTTACGGCAAACCAAGTTTTCGGTCGGCCTGTAGGGGGAGCGGCCCCAGTCTTACGGTCGATCAAATGGCCGACCTGCTGGGAGAGTGGCCCCCAGACTTACGACGAACCGAGTTGGCCTGCTGGGGAACGGCCCCCAGCCTTACGACCGATCGGACCTTACAGCGAACCAAGTTTTCGATCGGCCTGCTAGAAGAGCGGCACATAGCCTTACGACTGATCGGATGGTCGGCCCGCTGGAGGTGTGGCCCACAGTCTTACGATCGATCAAATGGTCGGCATGCTGGGAGAGTGGCCACAGCCTTACGGCGAACTGAGTTTTCGATTGGCCTGCTGGAGTGGCCAACATCCTTGCGTTTGATCGAATGGCCGACCTGCTATAGGAGTGGCCCCAGTCTTACGGTCGATCAGATGGCCAGCCTGCTGGGAGAGTGGTCTCCAGCCTTACGGTGAACCGAGTTTTCGATTGGCCTGCTGGGGGAGCAGTCCCCAGTCTTACGGTCGATCGGATGATCGGCCTGCTGGGGGAACGGCCCCCAGCCTTACGACCGATCGGATGATCGGCTTGCAAGGGGACTCGCCCCAACCTTACGGCGAACTAAGTTTTTGGTCGGCCTGCTAGAGTAGTGCCCCCTAGCCTTACGGTGAACCGAGTTTTTGATCAGCCTGCTGGGGGAGCAACTCCCAGCCTTACGGTCAATCGGATGGTCTGGATCGAACATCGACGGGCCAACGCACTTTCAAGCAGAGTTGATGCGAACGGATAGCCAAGGGTGCCTTTCTTATTCGAAATTTTCGCTGAGTACAAGCGGTGAATGGTTTTTACATTGTTCACTTTTCCTTCATTGGTAATACTTTCGTAGGTGTTCCGCGTTCCAATTGTGGGTGAGCTCTTTCTCTTCCATCGTTGAGAGCCGATATGTAGCCTGCCCGAGCACATCGGCGACTCTGTAGGGTTCTTCCCATTTCGCAGAGAGCTTACCCTGCCACGCAATCTTTGAGGTGAAGATGGCTTTTCTCAAGACCAGGTCCCCCGGACGAAAGCTCATTCCTTTCACCGGGGAGTTGTAGTACCGAGCCATTCGGTGCTTCTGTCGGATGACGAAAATTAAGGCTCAGTCGCACAGCTCGTATATAAGCTCCAAGTTCATCTCGAGGCCCTCCAAGTTCTTTTCTTCGTCGAATCGCTTGATGCGCAAGGATTCCTCGCCTATTTCGACTGGGACACTTCTTCTGCCTCGTAGGCGAGTATGAAGGGGGTTTCCTACGTGGCCTCCTTATGAGTTGTTCTGTATGACAAGAGTATTCCGGGGAGCTCCTCCGGCCAAGCTGCGCGGACGTCCCCAACCTTCCGCAGCGGTCCAAGGATGCATTTATTGGCGACTTTCACCATACTGTTAGTCTGTGGGTGGGCTACAAAAGTGAAGAGCAGCTTAATCTTCCAGTTCGCACAGAACTCCTTGAACCACGTGCAGTTGAATTGTGTTCTGTTGTCGGTGACGATGGATCGAGGACACCGAATCTACAGATAATCGACTTCCACACAAAACTCTTGACCTTCTTCCAAATGATAATAGCCAAATGCTCAGCCTTAATCCATTTTGTGTAGTCCACCGCCACGATCAGGAATTCCTCCTGCTCGCTCGCAAGGGCGAAAGGGCCGAGGATATCCCGCCCACATTTAGCGAATGGAATAGGGCTGATTATCAGTATGAGTTCGACCGGGGTGCTGAGTTGAGCTTCACGAACCTTTCGCATTCTGGGCACTTCCGCACATACTCCATTGCATCGTCGACCATAGTCAGCCAATAGTACCCTTGCCTCGAAGCTTTTAGTGTGTGATCGTCTTGCCTCCGTGGTGGTTCCCGCGGTGTCCCTTTGTGGATTTCTCGAATGACATAGTCTGCCTCTTGGGCTCCGAGGCATTTGAGGTAGCCCAAGAGGCATTTGAGGTATGGGAGGACGTCGGACCGAGTCCAGCGCCTCCTGTATAGCACCCCTCATGGAGAACGTATCTAAGGTCCTTTCTTTCCAGAATCCTGCCTTTCTCTAGGTCAACAGGGACTTCGCCTGCGGCGAGAAACCGGATGATGGGGTCCATCCAGGCCAGCCCCTCGTCAATGTTCATCAGCCCCTCTTCCTTCGTGCTGGGGTTTTGAAGGCTTTCGACATAGACGGCACGTCCTAACTCTTTGGGCGAGGATGACTCCAATTTAGAGAGGGCGTCCGCACGGGCATTCTCCGATCTGGGCATATGAAGGACTTCGATGTGTTGAAACTTGGACAGTTTGGATTTGGCCGACGCGGAGTAACGATTCATTGTCTCTTCTCGGGCCATGTACTCTCCTTGTAGCTAACTGATGATGAGTCTGGAGTCGTTGAGGAGGTGGGCCGTATTTGCTCCTAACGATCGGGCCAACCTCAGGTCATTGATGGCGGCTTCGTATTCTGCCACGTTGTTGGTAATTGGAAACTCAAACCGAAAGGCATACTCGACCGTAGTCACATCAGGAGCCTGGATGACGATTCCAGCCCCGCTTCCTGACTTGGTTGCAGACCCATTGACGTGGATGACCCACGTGTCCTCGTCCTCCGAGCAGACATTAGAAATAGTGTTAGTCAAAAAGGGGACGTGGGAAGGGTCATTACCGAGCCTGGGCTTACTTCTCCGGAGGGTGCCGAGCCGCCAGTAGTGCATTCGGCGATAAAGTCCGACAGGGCATGCCCCTTGATGGCCGTCCTTGGTTTGTACTGGATGTCGAATTCGCTCAACTCAACCCTCCAATTCAACATCCTCCCCATCCAGTCACGCCTTTTGAGGTTCTGCTCGAGCTGAGAGTCGGTCCAGACCAGAATGGTGTAGGCCTGAAAGTAGGGCTTGAGTTGCCTAGCCGAGAGGACAATGGCATAAACCAGCTATTCTATCGGGATGTATCGCACATCTGCCTCTCGTAGGATCCGGCTGGTATAGTAGATAGGCTGTTGTACGCCCACATCTTCTTTGATCAGCACCGAGCTCACTGCCTCCTCGGTGCTTGCCAGGTACATGCTCAGCGGCTCCCCTTCCTTAGGCTTCATCAGGAGCGACGGGCTGCAGAGATATTCTTTCAGCTCGACGAAGGCCCGGGTGCAGCTTTCATCCCATTCCACAGCCTCTATTTCGCCATCTGGTTTGGTGTTGGCTTTCCTTAGTGTCCTGAAGAATGGGAGAGACCTTTATATCGACTATAATAGGAAACGTCCGAGGGCTGCTATCCGGCCGTTTAGACTCTATAATTCCCTGATGGTTGTTGGTTCCTTCATATTGACCAGTGCTTCGATCTTATCCGGGTTGGCCTCGATGCTCCGGTTAGTGATCATGAAACCTAAAAAATTTCCGGATCGGACCCCGAATGTGCACTTGGTAGGATTAAGTCTGATGTTGTGTTTCCTTATCCTCTCAAAGGTCTATCTGAGGTCGGCAATATGATCTGAAAGGTTCTTGGACTTGACAAACATGTCATCCACGTACACTTCCAGGTTCCTCCCGATTTGAGAGTTGAAGACCTTGTTGACCATCCTCTGATAGGTCGCACATGCGTTCTTTAGACCAAAATGCATCTTCTATAGCAGAATGTCACACGGTTGATAATGAACGACGTCTTATTCTCGTCTTCCGGGTCTATCTGGACCTGGTTGTAGCCAGAATAGACATCCATGAAGCTGAGCATCTCATTGCCTGAGGCATTGTCTATAAGGTGGTCCATTCGAGGCAGCGGGTAGCAATCCTTGTGGCATGCTTTATTGAGATTGGTAAAATCCACGCACATTAGCCACTTACCGTTTGATTTCTTCACCATGACCACGTTGGCCAGCCAGTCTGAGTACCAGACCTCTCTGATAAAGCCGGCTTAGAGCAGGCAGTCATGGCGATTTCCACATACGGAGCCAAATGTTTCAAGTTGTTTTCTCACCACATGTTGAAGGTACGGTAGTCCGAAGGTTGTCGTTGGCTCAGGAGATGAGGATGACCTTCGAGATCAGTCGGCCAAACAAGCACTGGTATGCAGATGCTTGGAACCGAGCGACGGATAGCCAAAGGAAGCTTCGACCGAACGATATCTCCCGCGATCTGCAAAACGATAAGCTCGTCAGGGGCTCGGATTTGGGTTCAGACTAAATCCCCTCCGATGCTTAAGTCAGTTCTTGACAAAAGAGTGCTCGGTGGAATCGATTCCGGCCCGCTGAGAGGCCGTGCACGAATTCTCGAGCCGAGCTATGGAGGAAGAAATATGATGTGGAAGCACATATAGGAAATATGTATACCTGGATATCAAATATCTAAGATTCGTCCTGTATCTCCTCGTAGCCGAAGCTATTTATAGGCAGAGGCTTCCTTTCGAACCCTCTCCCCATGGGCGCCTGTGCATTGAGAGCACTTTATTGTGTTTGACCCACGACTGTCGCCTCTAATTGGGCGAGGCTTGGTAATAGGCATCAATGCCTCCACCGACAGGGTGCATCGTGTTTGGGCGGGTTGACAGTTGTATCAACCCGGGCCGCTGGTGTTCTGCGCAAGGCAGGGCACCCCTCACATGGAGCTCATGGGTTGAGGAGAGCGGCCTCCTTCAGCCTCCTATGCCCACTTTGAGGAAACCCCCCGAGACGGCCCAAATCTGTGACACCACCTAAGGTGGTGTAGATTTCCCAGAAAATTGTAGTGGTCTTTGAGGAACATATCTCCATACGTGCTGCTATTAGCATGTGGGAAAGAGAGGCATGCTTTAGCCCCCATTAGGTGCCATAAGTGGCACTTGTAAAACCATTGGTCAGTCGGTTCTATGTTCTTGTTGGCTCGGTCACACTTTAAAAATGCTTACAAACTTCAAATACCATGCTTGGCCCATATAATACTCCGTCTCGGTGTCATCAACTCATTGTCAAATCAAAGCAGGTATATTTTCAGTACTCTAACATCTATCATTTTAATCAATTAAAGATCAATGTCATTTAACACACATAATTGAACAATTGAGCAAATAATTGTGTGAAACGTGTATGAGCTCCCCTTTGTCATTGTATGTAATTCCAAATACATTATTTTAGACACTTCCACTGGCATCACCAAACCATGCCATATGTATTCATATTTTACCCCAGTGTGTAACAAACACATAAACGCTCAGCAATTTGCAAAATTAAAACCAATGTGAAACAGGAAGTGGGTATCAAGTGTTGTCCCGAAATGTATAAAACAAAAACCTTCAAGAGAAAAAGAACGACATATGTACATATGATTATATTTTTTTGAATGTGCACACAAATATGCACATAGCTATGGATGTACTGATCATTTTACATGTTTACTCAAGAATACTACCTCTCGGCAACTTGCATACAAACGATACCAACTTACTGTAAAATTGTGATAATGATCATGGTTTTATCACTTAAAGTATCGTAGGAGTGTCCTATAGCCGCCCTTAACTGGCCCAACTGTCAAAGTTTGACATGTTAACATTTCTAAAATTTGAAGTTCCACGTGATACTGATTATAAATGTCTAGCAACTTATGGCATGCATAAATACGCATACGTACTCAACTTTCTAAATTATAATACACTGCGGATAGATTCTTTGTCGCTTATAATATCAACATATTCTGAAAAATCGAGGTCCCTAGCAAATGCAAGCGAATATATTGAGATTGCATGAACTTTCACAAATGCTCAGATACCATCATAGCGGATAATAGCTATCGCTGCCTGTTCTTGTGCGAACAAGGGGCAATCTTCTATTGTTCTCTAATTAGTCTCAGATATTACATGTCAAAAAACGATAATGATATTTTCGCGTAAATTTCCTGAGAAAGCACGATCATAAATTTATAATAGAAAAAAACTCACATCAGGAACAATTGTTCCGTATAGATCCAGACTGAAGGTGAAGGCCTCGCCTTGGGCGCCGGTGGCCGAGAAACTGAAGATGCCCGGAGCCTCGCTCTTCACTGAGACATCCTTAGCGTCCGGCAACGACACGGTCAAGTAAACCTTATCGGACCGCTGCGCCCACAGAACTTCAGGATGCCGACTGAACCCAAAATCAAACAAACGAAGGTACGGTTAGGGTTTAATAACACACTGACTAATGTAGAAACTGACATCTGAATCAATGTGATATTGTGTGTTTTTTAAATCAATTTAATTGGTAAAAATAAGCATCAGAATATAAGAATTAAGTGTTATGGGAGAGTACGGATCACCTCATTTTGAGAAATTTGGAGGAGAAAGATGTGAATAAACCCTAGAAAGCAGAAAGGCGGATATCGGAAGCAGAGTAAGGAGTGTGAATGCTGAACTGCCCCACCGCTTGTTAGTGGGCTCCGAATTGGTCCGCCTTGCCCGGGCCAACTTACAAATTTTATTATGCAAAACAGAAAAGATTTTTTTGTTATGAAGCATCATCTAAGGAGAAACCACCAACTCTTTATTTATAGCATATAGAAGAGCGTATACAGATAAGATACATTAGATACGGTCTTATCTATAAGATAAGCTGTGATCCCAACCGACTAATCAAATCGGTATTATCCCTTCACAAGACTCCCTCTTATCCAGCCATAGGTGTGGACTCTGCTCATGAATACTTCAGGATTCTGAGTGTAGTAGGAGTCTCACATTGGATGAATATTTCAGGATCCTGAGTTGGTAAGGTTTGTAACGTTAAAACCTTTAGCTATGGAAAACACAGTGGGAAAACCTATAGTTAAGGAAAAAGGGTGCAGACACTCTCTAACTCCGCCTGATCTGTACAAGAACTTAGGCTTTCAGATCTCGTAGGCGCATCATCCCAATTTTCTGTACAAACTTCCTAAATGTAGCAGTAGGAAGGGCTTTAGTGAACAAGTCTGACAGGTTGTCACATGATTATACTTGTCTGATGTCGATCACTCCATCTCTATGTAGCTCGTGCGTCCAGAAGAATTTAGGGCAAATATGCTTCGTTCTGTCGCCTTTGATGTAGCCACCTCGTAGCTGAGCTATGCAAGCAGCGTTGTCTTCGAACATGGTAGTATGTTCAAAGTCCCCGGACTTCAATCAGGTCGTCACCAGGATGTGATTTACAACTGACCGTAGCCAGACACATTCTCTGCTCGCTTCATAGATGGCGATGATCTCTGAATGATTGGATGAGGTCGCCGTCATGGTTTGCTTAACGGATCTCCAGGAAATGGCTATCCCACCATGGGTAAACATGTACTATGTCTGTGACTTTGCATTGTGGGGATCAGACCTGTAACCTGCATCAGCATAACCAACAAGTGCGGATGATAATTCATTTTTGTAAAAGATTCCCAAATCTGTATACTCTTGGAGGTAGCGTAGAAGGTGCTTTACTCCGATCCAGTGGCGCTGCATCGGCGCTGCACTGTATCTGGCTAGTAAATTTACTGCGAACGCTACATCGGGACACGTGTAGTTTGCCAGATATAGAACTGCTCGAATAGCACTCAGATAGGGGACTTCTGGACCAAGTATATCATCCCTCTCTTCCAGCGGCCGGAAGGGTCTTTATGTTCATCGAGAGATCGTACCACCATATGTGTACTAAGTGGATGACATTGGTCCATATGAAATCTTTGCAACATTTTCTCTGCATATGTGGTTTGGTGTAATATGATTCCGTCTTTTAGATGTTCAATCGTAAGCCAATGTAGAATTTCGTTTGCCTATGTCTTTCATTTCGAATTCTTTTGTCAGACTTACAGATATCTCAGCAATCTCTTCAAGAGATCCAATGAGATTCAGATCGTCTGCGTAGACTACTATTATGACGAATCCTTTTCCCTTTGCTCTTATAAAGATTCAAGGGTGGACTTCATTATTGTTGAATTCTTGTTGTACAAGGATTCACTTAGTCTGTTATACCACATCCGTCCCGATTGTTCAAGACCATACAATGATCTTTGAAGCTTAATAGAGTTGACGTCCCGATGTCTATTTTTTATTTCAGCAGGCATTGAAAAGACATCAGGAAGTTGCATGTATATCACCTTGTCGAGATTAGCGTATAGATATGCAGTCACAACATCCATTAGCTGCATATCTAAACCTTCCTTTGCTGTTAAGTTTATCAGGAATCGGAAAGTGATTGCATCCATGACCGGAGAGTATGTTTCCTCATAGTCAATACCCGGTCTTTGGAAAAATCCTTGCGCTACAAACCATGCCTTGTAGCGTAAGATCTCATTATTTTCATTTCTTTTTCTCACGAATACCCATTTGTATCCCACAGGTTTGACACCAGTAGGTGTCTGGACTATTTGCCCAAAAACTTTGTGTTTTTAAGCGAGTCCAACTCAGCTTCTATTGCCTGATTCTACTTTGGCCAATCATTTCTACGTTTGTATTTAGTAACGGAATGTGCATCATGATCATCGTAGCTTCCGGCGACATGAACAGCAATATGAAATGCAAAGTCATCGTTGACGACTGTACTTTTTATGTCCAACACCTCCCATGTACGTACATAATTTAATGATATTTCAGTTTCTCCCGGTAGTTCATCTGCGGTGAATTCCGGGAGGGGTGAGGGTATGGACTTGAGCTCATTTCTATATGGGGGTATCGTCCCAAGTCTCCGGATATTTTTCTTTTTCTTGGATTTTTATCCTTAGAGCCTGGTGGTCTGCATCTTTTCTGTTGAGGTGCAGCCACTTCTGCTGGTGGTGGATTGCATTTATTCTCGGGGATGTCAATCCTACCTAGAGTATTTGCAGCAGTGATGTGTGATTTGACAATTGTCAGTAAATGAGTCTGGTAATCAGTGGACAGTGTCCTGAATGTGGAGAATCTTCATGATCTCATCTTCACATTGTTTTGTTACCGGATCATAGTGGGTCAAACTTTTTGTATCACACGTTATGATGTGCTTCGCACCAGATTTCTCAATGTTTGGGTCCATTGTGGGAAAAATTGTCTCATTAAATTCACATTCTTCAAGACGTGCCTTAAATGTGTCCCATGTTTGGGGTTCTATGTATCTTACAAGTGAGGGTGAGTCAAACCTTACATGGATACATAGGCGACATTGATGACCCATTTTTGTCCTCTGTGGTGGTGCAATAGGGATGTAAACTGCGCAACCGAAGATTCTCAGATGAGAAATGTTCGGTGGCTCTCCATATGCAAGTTGCATTGGAGAGAGACTCTGACCTCCAGAGGGTCTTATTTTTATTAACGATGAAACATGCAGAATTGCATGTCCCCATGCATCCACCGGTAACTAGGATTTCATCAACAATGGACGTGCAATCCATTGGAGTGTTTTTATCAGTGACTCTGCCAACCTGTTCTGGGTGTGAACATATGGTACTTGATGTTTAATTTTTTATTCCCGAAATGACCGGGATGTAAATTCCACAGCATTATCCAGACGTATTTTCTTTATATGTTTGTCTGGAAAATGCATCCGCAACTTTATAATGTGTGCCAGTAGCTTTGGAAAAGCTAAGTTGCGGGTTGATAGTAGATACACATATGAATATTTTGAAGATGCATCAATCAGTACCATAAAGTACCGAAATGGCCCACTAGGGAGGTGGATAGGTCCACATATGTCTCCATGTATTATTTCGAGGAAGCTTGGAGACTAGATATCCACTTTTAGTGGTGATGGCCTTGTTATTAATTTCCCCTTGAAGAAGATGATGCAAGGGAATTCTCCCTTCTGAAGAATCTTCTAGTTCTTCAGATTGTGCACATGGGATTGTGATAAGATGTGGTGCATCATCATATATATCCAGGGTGGCCAAGTCTATCATGCCAAAGTAAAAACTTGCTGATGTCGGACACTTCAGGTGCTCCGTCAAGTTAGCTTCCTCTCTCCGAATCTTTGTATGGTGGAGTCCTGATGAAAGGCTCTCAAAACGTTCACGTATGGATTTTACTCTTTTTTCTTGGTTGGCTATTGATTACTTATATGGGTGACTGTGGATCTATAAGAATGTGTTGGTTAATTGTATGAATGAGTGATGTCATGGATACCTATGTGGGTGATTATTTATTTGTACTGTATATAGTAGTGTGGTGCATATAGTAATATGGTGTATGTAGTCGTACCCTCTTAAGCTTAGTGTATTTGGATGATGTAGTAGAAATGTAGTAGCTATATATTATATAAGTGTAGTAATGGTGATGGATTGGTTGTATTATTTTTGGATGTGTATGCATATAAGAGGGTATGTGTTGTATATAATGGTTTTATAGTAATTAGGATGGGTTGTTGCAACGACCCACTCTCGGGGGCCAGTTACTTATTTGGTTTATTCGCAGGTTCGCAGATTACCAAGGAAATCAACATAGCCATGATGCAGAGATGTACAATAATACTTAAGCCATCGCACATTATTACAGTCCACAAATTAAAAATACAACAAAAAACAGCTCTATCTCTGTCCAAATTACATAAAGGAAGTACAGAAAGAAAATGCGAATAAGGAAATACATAATACAACACATACACCAACACAAAGCAGCTAAACTCTGCAGCCTCCGGGTCAAACTCTGGCTCCTCAAAACTCAGGGACTGCTTCTGTGATCTGGTCGTCGGCTGCCGGTGCCTTAAATGGAACCGAATGTAAGTCACAATAATTCTAAACATAGAAAAGAAGTAGTGTACAAGTATGATAAAAGTAACTACATACGAGCAAACCAGAGTGAAAAGTAAAGTACTGAGTAACAACTGTACATAACTAGGTTGTAAAGGTAAACAGAACTGAAAAGAGAGAACAAACTGTAACGTGATAGTGCAAGTGTAAAGCATGCTAAGCAAGTGAAACATGCTACTGCTGTAGCTAGAAATACGGCATGTACAGCACTGGTGACTGCACAAGTGTATGTAAAGTACGTGTAATGCATAAAGTAAAAGGTGGTCGTGCAAGTACGGAAAGTAACATGCAAGGGCAAATATGGTGATAACAATGGTGAGACTATCATGCATGAACTGCAAGCACTTTAACATGTAGAGTATTGAACAAGACATCCCATTAATGGTTATTTGGTGTTGGCATTAATTAACTACACTATGAGATGTGACTCATGTAGGAAGGTATGATATGCAACCATGGGTAATCTCCATTGCCACGGGGAGCAAATCCCGGGCGTCAACTACAACATACTTTGAAAACGAGACGAGACGAGACGGGAGAGAGAGACTCCGGTCATAGCTCCTACACACTCTCTACAATGAGTTACCCCAACCCCCAGTGTCATGTGTATCGGTTACATGCTTTCTTACGAGATATTCCTTTAGTCATTTTACGAGATATTCTACAAAGCATTCCACGAGATATTCAATAAGACATTCCATACGATGTGCCACATGATGTCATTAGTTCCTTGTTTACGATGATAGTTAAGCTAGGTTCACTGGTCGATTTTCTTAAAGTAAAGTAAGGTGGATGCTAGCAAATTTGAGGATAAAGACAAGTCCAACAAACATGGAACACAAAAGTTGTTGTTTTAAAAGTTCGCATGAGGACACTATCTACTTTTCTAGATCTAGAATCCATTACGACTTACAAGTTCCGAGGTGATGGTAGTGATCCGGGATTGGATCTAGTGCTGGGGCACGAGATGTGATATCTGTAAACACAAGAAACAATTAGTTAAAGAATATGCTATACTCTATTTATTTACATGATCGTTTTGATTTTTAAAACTAGTTGAAACGGTGACGAAAAACATTCTAAATTTTTATATAGGCTAGATATGATAAAAATAAATTTACTGCAAGAGAAAATATTTTTCGGAAGCCTCTGTCAATTTTTATAATTTTCAGAAGCTCAAAAATCCATTTAAAACCCAATTTTACTTAAGTAACGTAAACCTTCAATGATTTATTTTGGATGCAATACTAGTCGGAAATGTTCAAGTGAGCAGTCAAAACGACCATCTCGAAGATTACTATAACATATATTTTTATCACGTATCAGTGTACGTAAAAATAAGGAGTTACGGATTTTAGAAAGAATTTTATGTATTTAAGTTTTAGTCTTAAAATTAATTCTGAAAAAACTAAGTGTCTGATCGAGATGAGACCAGCGTCATTGGGTCCAGAATATTATTTTCGATTTTCTTAAGCTATTCTCACATTTTTAGGCTTATATAATTTACTATCAATTTAAAACCAATAAAATCATATAATCTATTTATTAAAATACTCAAATACACGTATTTATACGAAATACGTTATAATAATACGTTTACATTAATCGAAACTTACCTTCGTTCTCTCGTTCTCACGCGAACAGGGGGAGTGGGAGAGCGGCTTCAGGGGGAGTTCGCCGACGGCGAGGTGGAGGGGAGGCCGTGGGCGCGGGGTGTCGAACGAAAATGAGAGAGGGAGGGAGGTTTTGTGTGCGGGCCTTGGGGTTGGGGCGGCGTATGCAACGGCCGATGGCGGCACACCGTCGGATGGGGAGAGAGGTAAGGGGAAGAGTGTTTGAGAGAGAGTGAACGGAGAGAGCGGGAAGGGTTTAGTTTTGAGCAGCCTGGGTTTTAGAACAGTAAACAAAAAAAGAGAGGGGGAGAAAGAGTCATCCTGGGTTTAAAACAATGGGACGGGGAAGAGTTGGGTTTTATAACGAAGGGGAGAAGGTTGTGCTCGTCTACGAACGAAGTGGAAGGGTTCAATCGAATGTGAAGGGAGAGGGTTGTAAGGATCGCCTTACCCTTGCAATACTAACAACAACACACTAGAAGGGGGATGAATAGTGTAATGGCAATAAAATTATCCAATTAAAATTAAACTTGCAAATGCGGAATAATAAATGCAAGAGGAAATAATTGACACAATCAATCCAAACGCAAACACAAGATTTTACCCAGGTTCCCCAAAACTTGGGTACGTCCAGCCACACCAATATTCACTATATTCCCACAAAGAGAATGAATACAAATCTCACAAAGAGATACATCACCAAGAGGATTTTGCCCTACACAAGGACCCAATCAACCCTACACAGGGGTCAAACTCCCACCTAGAGAATTACTAACTCTCACTCAGAGAATTAGGGTTAGCCCTGCACTAGGACACCAAACTCCCACTATGAGAGTTACTCCCACAAAGAGAGTATCCTAATCTCACAAAGAGATAAACTCCCACAAAGAGAGAAAGACTAATTCCCACAAAGAGAATTAGTGTTACAAGAATCACCAAGTAAAATAAATACTCTTACATATGCCTTGATATGCTTACTCATAGATGAATGCAAGGCATGGAAGAGGATCTCCAAGTGTTGAGATTGGCTTGAAAGCACTTGGATGATTTCCCTTGAGATGGACTTCAATGCATGAAGATGAATGAGAGCTCAGAGAGGGAAATGAGAGAGTTTGAGAGTGGCTTATAGATCTCTTATGATTTTCAATAGCATCGAGAAGTTCTAAAGAAGTCAGCCCACCCATATATATAGGAACCCTATATCAACCCTTAAAACCCAAGAAAACAGCAAAAAGCACAATGCTGCAACGGCTAGTTTCTGGGCAGAAACGTCATGGACAGTCGACCGATGAACAAAAGACAGTCGACTTTTCAATGGCAAGAAAATATCCAACTGCTATAATCTGAGCCAGGACAGTCGACTGATGAAGTCGATACAGTCGACTGTGAACAGGACAGATGCCCGTAAAATCTTCAGCAGGCGACTACTGCAGGGGATGTGATAAAACAAAAAGCTGCACTCTTCTCCAGATAAGCATACATGCGACTGATGTCAATAATACAGTCGACTGTAAAATAGTCAGACGACTGTAAAACCTTCATCAGTCGTCTGCTACAGGAGATGGAGAAAAACAGAGAGAAGCAGTATATGCACTTACGATACTCAGACGACTGTTGACCAATTCACAGGCGACTGTAAATATACAGGCGACTGTAAACTGAGCATCAGTCGACTGTTGCGAAAAGCTCAAGTAGAGTCAATAGAAATGTTGACTTGAGCAGTGCATATCAGTCGACTGTAGGAGGATCAACATGTGACTGGAAATCACCCAGTCGACTGTAAATCCTTCAGCAGGCGACTGATGAAAAGCCAGAGACTCCAAATGAGTCTTTGGTCAAGATGAACCTATTAGGTTGGATTCTATGATAATCCTAAGGCTCACTAAGATGGCTAAATGCATATGCATGAATGAGTAGACCATCTATCAAGGCATTACATTAACATAGACTCAAATGAGAGAGAAAGCAATAAAGGAAATATTACATGGATTACATTGATTTCCTTAGAGTCTATGTCTTCAATCTTGATGCATTGATGCTCTCCATCATCTCCAAGCTTTGGCACCCCTTGATTCCAAGCTTTGGCCATTCTCCACTTAATGTCCATCCTTGCACGAAGTGTTTAGTCTCCAAGAAAGATATTCTTGACATGAAACTATGAGATTAAAACAAGAGAGTCATTAGTAACAACATAATGTTGTGATCATCATCAAAATAAGATTGGTATGAAGCACCAATCCTCAACAAGGGTGGGTTAGGTGTGTGCTAAGAACGAAGATGGGGATGCTATATATATATGTTTAAATATAGATATGAATTGTTATTAATAGTGTACAGGTGCAATACGTGTGATGAATTTCAGATCCGAAAAAATGGATCTGACCAACTTTGGGGGTGGGTATAAGTGGGTAGGTTAGGAAAATGATTAGGGGTAAAGGTAACTTAGTAAAAGTAATTAATAAGTGTAAAAAGTCATTAGTGATTGTAATTAACAAAGCGGAGGAATACAACCTCGTTTTCACATACGACTCTAAAAAATTATGAAAACATACCCACTGGACCGTATCGTCGCGAGGATCACGAATATGAGATCCATTTTGGGGTTTGAGCTACGGGGATACTAGTTTTAGGCCAAAACATTTAGAAAGCGGGTTTGCGGGTTCTAGGTTGATTTGATATCAGAAAATTACGAAATTAATGTGGAGAGCCCTAAATGATCATAGGATGCTACTGTAGAAGTTTGAAAGTGTTTTGAAGATGTTTGTATAGAAAATTAATTCATTAAGCCAAAACAGTAATAATTGAAAATGAATTTTATCAAGACTATTTAGAGGTATTTGATGAAATCCAAACTTACTGAAATACACCATAACTAGTTTGATACTTCAAAATATTTTTATAATAAAATTTTGAAATCATTTAAAACTCATGATCAATCACTACAAAATACCTTTTAAAAATGGAAAAACGTAAATGGATGTATTGTAAAAATACAGGCCGTTACAGTTGTGCATGAAATAGAAGTGGGTGTGCAAGTGGTTCCTCATGATAAAAAGATTGATGAAATGAAAAAGAAAGAAAACAAAAGAAAAGGAGAAGAAGACAAATGAAAGAAGAGTGTGGAAGAGGGAAGACTAGTGTAGAGTCCCTTTGCATTCAAATCCATATTCAAAGCCATTAACCACACCTTAACTCTCATTTCTCTTTCCCTCCTCCTCATTTATTGCTCCCCTCTCCTCCCCCTCTCTTACACTCATTTTTAAACCAAAATTTCACCTTTTCATCTCCCATTAAGCCATAAAGCAACATGCTAGCTAGTGGCTTTTGAGCTTAAAGAAGAGGAGTTTCAAGAGAGGATTTCAAAGCAAAGATGTAGGCTTTTGTAAAGGCTTTTGGTTGAGGTTTTGGTGGAGCTAAAGAGGGGTTTAGATGAGAAAGATGAATCTCATGAGAGGTAGGAAACCAAGTCCAATGTAGGTGTCAATTGCATGACAGTTAATCTTCACTTTATGAATATTTTTGGCACCTTGTGTAGTTCAGTTTTATTGCAGTCACTGTAACTGAGCATTGTGGCCACTGTAGCTAGAATTAAATTCTAAGAGAATTATGCTGAAATAATTAGATAATTATCTACAACTTTCATATTGGAGGTTTTCCCAAATTCGTACTGCAATTAGGCCCAAACTGGAGTTATTTCCATGGTATCAGATTCTGCCAGATTCGATACCCTTTACTATTTCCCCTTTAATTACTACTGTAGTTATGCAAATCATAATTTTTAGGACATTATGGATATCTACATTTCCTATTCTACATTTATATGTTGAGCTTTTCACCCAGATCTGATTGACAATGTTAGTAATCAAGTGTTTAAGTTGTAGCAGTTT
This sequence comes from Scilla litardierei, assembly GCA_030789695.1. Classification (NCBI taxonomy): domain Eukaryota; kingdom Viridiplantae; phylum Streptophyta; class Magnoliopsida; order Asparagales; family Asparagaceae; genus Scilla; species Scilla litardierei. The sequence continues at coordinate 31,935 of JAULAV010003320.1, forward strand.
TCTGTTTTAAACAGAATTTCTATCTCTTACCATTTTGGCCTCTATAAATTGCACACTCATCAAGATTTTATGAAAATTGATATGTGACTCCCAAACTTATGCATCTATAACTTTGTAGTTGGGACTTTCCCCACGTTGTGGAGTTTTCCTCACTTGCACTCCGTTGTGAGGGTATGGGTGGAGTGAGAGGCCCCGTTAAGGAAACAATGCTTGTGTACCACTTGCGGGTGCTCCTTACCGCCCAACCTTGGGGTGGAGTCCAATTCCTCATATTCAACGACATACTCATGTTTCCATATGACATTTAATGAAATAAATCATTTATTTAATTTTGTAGTCCTTTGTAACTTTGCCTCTGTGTTATACTTGTTGTTTATTTCATTTGGCTCGTTCTGGTTGTTGTTCATGTAATTATTGTAACCCCTCCCCTTCTTATACAATTTGCTACTGTTGTGTTGTTGCTGTTGTTATCACATTTACTTTGAGTCCCAATGCTTCTGATATGACATGCCATTATGTTACCTGCATCATCATCAATAGGTTCATGCCTCTAGTTGCATCGTAGGAAGTGACATTTGAGGTGGAGTTGGATTTCCTACTAGGTCACGCATTGACGTGCCCAACCCGTTGTTTTTCAGGTGTTAGTGTTTGGTGGTGGCAGATGGAGCTGCAGGTTGAGTCGAGAGTCTAGTTGCTAGTTGGGGTGGTGAGAGGAGAAGAGAGAGAGAGAGAGAGAGACTTGTAATGCCCTGCTAAGCTACTGCACAAGTACTAGAGGAGGGGTGAATAGTACTTTAAAATAATTAAGAGGCTAATTCCTAATTACTTGCAAACTCTACCAAACAATGCGGAAAAGTAAATGTTAGACAACAAAGAAACAATCGCAAACAACGATATTACTGGGTTCGGATCCACACAAGTCTCTCCGACTTGTTCCCGGTGATCCTACGTCCCAACCACCCGGATCCCCTCCGGATACTTGAGTTAGAAACCCTAACTCAAGATTTTCACTATGAAATACTTGTGAAGAACCTTCACCAAGTCAAATCATACACAAAGTAATTTGTGACTCCCACAACCCGGGATCACAAACACAACTCTCACAACCGAGAGATAAACACTTACAAAATGAAAGTAAATGAAATAGAATAACTTACCACAAAATACCTATGCCTTGAGTACACTTACGAATTAGGGCAAGGATGATTTTGAGGAAGAAGAAGGCACCAAACCCTAGCTCCAAGATGTAGATCAGCGATGGAGAGCTATGGGGTTGTTGGTGACCTAGGATCAAGCACTTGGCTTGGAAGGCTTCACACTCAATGAATCTCTCTTTGGAAGTAAGAGTGAGGAGAGATTATTGAATGGAATGAAAGAGCTTTGAATGAGCTTGGAATGATTTCTCTTGATCTCTAAACTTGCAATAATATCAGCCTTGAGTGCAATGAATGCAGCTCAACAAGTATTTATAGGATAGAGGAGAGAGAGAAAGAAATTCGAGTCATTAAATGCTCCAACGGCTCTTTTCTGAACCCAACTAGTCAGTCAAAGAACAATCACCGACCGACTAGTTCATCAACTAGTCGGTCGGTCATTTAACGTAGACCGACTAATGGAAGAACAGCCAAAAGGTCGAAGCACAGACAAAAGGAACTAGTCGGTCCAAGAAGAGTAGCTGACCGACTAGTTTCACAACTAGTCGGTGGGTTACTTAACTGAGACCGACTAAGAGATAAAACTGAAGTCTGAGCACAAATTGAGTTAGTCGGTCCAAGAACAAATGTTGACCGACTAGTTCATCAACTAGTCAGTCGCCAAATGTGCATAGACCGACTAACGATAAACAGTAAGTTAGGTGAAAATTGGCATGTACAGTAAAGCTAAACTAGTCGGTCCAAGAAGGAAAGTTGACCGACTAGTTCATCAACTAGTCGGTCGATCAATGAACACAGACCGACTAAAGATAAACAGTAGCTCAGGCTCAAATGTGCATGTACAGGGAAAGCTCAACTAGTCGGTCACAGAAGCATCACTGACCGACTAGTTCACAAACTAGTCGGTCGGTGAGTCAACGTAGACCGACTAACTGTAAACAGTAAAGAGCTTAAAATTGACTGACAAAAACTAGTCGGTCCAAGAAGCTTTGCCGACCGACTAGATCACCATCTAGTCGGTCAGTTCTTCTTCTTGAACCAACTAACATGCACAAGAAGTCGCGAATCGAAGCGCGAAGCTTCGGGAAAGTTTGTATGGACTTCTACTAAGATCCTAGAGCTAAGATAGGAGCGTTATGAAGATTTAAACCGTAAGACCTACTCAAGGCTTAACATTCTACGAAAGAAGCTTAAAGACTATAAATAAAACTTGACGATACCGTCTTCAATAGCTTCAATCGAATCTTCATGACTTCTAAAATGGTCCATAAGCTTCAACGAAGCTTTAGGCATACGATCACATGCTTTGAGAAGTCTTGAGATGTCGCTTTAGATGTTCATATGAATTTGGCGACGATCTCCATAACTGCGCTCACAAATTGTTAGTTCACGATATATTTATGTTTGTTCATCATCCAAAACCAAATCCGGGGAGTCCAATATCCAACAAGACTTGTACTTTTGGGGTTACTTTTTGGGGTGAGTTGCCGATGTACTTGATGTCTGTATAAGTTGATGTACAATGGATTGATATATATAAATGTCGTGTTTGCATGTGTTTCCTTTGTGCAGTTGTCTTTGTAGTTGTTGGTTTTGGTTCTCTTTGTGCATTGTCTTGGTTGTTTGAAATTGTGAACATTACCAGTTGTAACGACCCACTCTCGGGGCCCGTTACTGTTTGGAACATACACAAGTCCTGCTAGGCACCAATGAAGTCAACACAGGCTCTGTTGCAAAAATACGCCAAAATACTTATAATGAAAGTGGTGTACAACCTTATTACAACCCAGCATCGTACTAGAAAAGGAAAAATACAACGGAATACAAAAGATACATCAAACCACTCTGAAAGCAACAAAGTAAAATTCACACACTCTCAATACCCAGCATCATGCTGGTCAAACTTAACCACAAACTCAGCGTCTGCAGCCTCTGGTGCGAATTCTTCAACCTGAGAGATATCTGGCGGGTCCACCACAAAGAGAAGGGTCGCCAGGATCAGACGTAACTCAAAGTATCTCTATACATGGATATTAAAACAAATGTACAAGCATGGAAATCTAAAAGAAAAGAAGTAAAGTGCGAACAATAGTGGTAAGGGAAAAAGAACAGAAGAGTAACTTTGTAGTTTTACAACTATCATCAATCTTTAGCAGTTAAAAGTACAGTATTAAAAGTGACCATGTTACGAGAGTCTAACAGTGCCTTACTTAGACCGTGCCTTATAATGCGGGGTGCAATGAGCAACCAAGAGTCCACCTCTTACCACGGATGCTACCCGGGCGAACTATGCTATGAATACTATGCAATAATCTGTGATCTGTGATGGTTGTCACCGGCTACTATGATGGGTTGCTAGAACCCGCACGGTGACAACAAAGTCTGGACTAGTTGCTCCTGTACCCTCGCTATTATAAGTTACCCCAAACCCAGTGTCCATGCAGGTTACCGTACTTGTAGTTTTACAAGTCATTTACTATTCTTACATTTTCAGTTACAATCTTTTCGTCAAGCATGTCATGTAGTCCAATTCGATCTCTTTTACGATACTATGCAATTTATAAGTCTATCTAGCAATTCAAAGGGGAAACACTATGAAATTGAGATGACACTAGGTTGGCATGCATCTACTTTATTTCAACATCCATAGCAAGTGAACGATGAGTTACCGAATTTCCTTGTAGCGAAAGGCGCGTTTTGACAGGCGGTCGGTGTACCTGGTTCACACGTGTTACGAACGAGTTAGCTTAACGAATTAATAATATGTTAAGAGGGCAAGTTACACTAACTTATAACTAATAACTTATAAAATATCCCAATTAAAACTTATATTAAAACTTATCTTAACATACATTATTAATCCAAACTTATTAACTAACTTTATAAAAATATAACTTAAGTTTACAAACTAACTTATATCAGTTAATATATTAAACTAATATATTAAATAACTTATAACACTCACCCTCACTTTCTCTGTCTCTGTCTCTTCGTTCTCCCCCCTTTTTTCGTTCGAAGGTGCGCAGGCGAAAGGGGCAAGGGGCGGCAGCGATCGGCTCTCGAAGGCGGCAGATCGGAGCGGTGCACGACGAGATCTGATGGCGGGTGACGGCGGCTTTGACACGACAGCGCGCGAGCGGACTGGGCGGTCAAGGCGATCGTGGGTCAGGGGCTCACGGCGACGGAGAGGCGCGATCCGGAGCGGCGGCAACTTCCCGGAGGCGGCAGGCGGTGGTTCCATGACAGCGCGTGCGATTTTGCGGCGGAAACGGCTTCTGGGCTTCGTAGGGACAGCGGCTTCTCGAAGACGGCACGCGGCGAATTCCCGAAGGCAGACGGCGGTGCAGATCCGAGCTCGGGGTGACGGATTAGGCTTGGGCAGCTTGAGAACGGTGACGAGGCGTGATGATCGGAGGAGGGGTTCCAAAATGGGGTTGATTTCTGGGATTTGTGGTTTTGTGTTTCTGGTTTGGTTTTGGGTTGAAGGAGATGGTGGAGGTAGACCTGTTGTTTGTATGGTGGAGTTGTATGGTTGAGGTGGCGGCGGCTGAGGGTGGTGGAATGGGTTGGTTGCTTGTGATGGTTGTTGTTTGTTCCTGTGGGTTGCTGTTGATGTTTCTGTAGGCCGGTTTAAGAACGATGTGGAGGGAGACAAATTGAAGGGAGTGGTTGTGAGGTAGGGGGACTATACTGGAAAATGAAGAGGGGGAGAGGGTGGGTGCCGACAGTTGATTAGGACCAACTATTAGGTTAGGTTAATTAGTGTTAGTTAATGGCAATATGAATTAGGTTATGGTGAAAATCGAAAATAAACTCGGACTAAAAAGAAATACGGTCACACCACCATCAAACATGGTTAAAAATACCGGTCGTTACATCCTACCCTCCTTAGAATAATTTCGTCCTCGGAATTCTCTATCGGGTATGGAAACAGTAGGGGTAACGTCCTCACATCTCATCCTCTCGCTCCCAAGTAGACTCCCCTGGCGAGTCGCGATGCCACATCACTCTGACTAGATCAATAGCCATGTTCCTGAAGACTTTCTAGCATCGATCAAGGATCTCTACGGGTTGCTGCTCGTACGTCAAGTCTGGACGAACTGCGATCTCTGAGTAGTCCACGACATGACTCGGGTCGCTCATATAGCGACGCAACTGCGAGATGTGGAATACATTGTGCACTCCCTCAAAGGCAGGGGCAGTGCAAGCTTGTATGCCACCTCTCCTACTCGCTCCAGAATATCGAAAGGCCCAATGAATCGAGGGCTGAGCTTTCCCCTCAGACCAAAATGAATCAGTCCTCGGTTGGGCGAGATCTTCAGAAATACATGATCACCGGGCTGGAACTCCAGATGCCGACGCTTCGCATCTGCCCAATTCTTGTACCTGTCATGAGCCAGCTGCAGCTTCTCTCTGATGGTCCGAACCACTTCCACAGCTTCGGTGATTAGCTCAGGACCAACCAACTCTCGATCTCCTACATCATCCCAGCTCAAGGGGGATCGGCACTTCCGCCCATACAGTGCCGCAAAAGGTGCCATGCCAATGCTAGACTGGTAGCTGTTGTTGTATGCAAACTCCACCAAATGGAGATGATCTTCCCATGATCCTTTGAAGTCCAGCATACATGCCCGCAGCATGTCTTCCAGTATCTGTATAGTACGCTCCGACTGACCATCTGTCTGAGGATGGTAAGCCGTACTAAAACTCAAGTGAGTCCCCAAGCTCTCCTGAAGGCTCCTCCAGAAACGAGACGTGAACATGGTGTCTCTGTCCGAGACAATGTTGATAGGAACTCCATGCAGCTTCACGATCTCATCCATGTATTTCTTGGCCAACACTTCTGTAGCTGGTCCACTCTGAAAGGAATGAAATGTGCGGTTTTGGTCAACCAGTCTACGATCACCCAGACAGCGTCATTCTGCTTCGTACTCTTTGGTAGGCCAGTCACGAAGTCTATCGTGATGTGCTGCCATTTCCACTCCGGAATGGGCAATGGCTGCAACAAGCCGGCAGTCCTCTGTTGTTCAGCCTTCACCTGTTGGCACACACTACACTTTGCTACGCTCTGTGCGATGCTTCTCTTCATGCCATGCCACCAGTAATGCTGTCGCAGATCCCGATACATCTTGGTACCTCCAGGATATATAGAGTATGGAGAACTGTGAGCTTCCTCCAATAGCTCCTCTCTAATGGCACCGGACGGTACACAGATTCTGTCCTCAAACCCCAAGGATCCATCTGCATGAATCTTGAACTCCGGCCTCTGGCCCGCTATCACCAGATCTTTGATCTTCCGCAGCTTCTCATCGTCCATCTGAGTAGACTTAATCCTCTCTACCAAGGTCGACTTGATATGCAGTCATCCCTGGTAGAATCACTTCTATACCCATGTCCGGATCTCTTGCTGCAACCTCCACTGAGTCGTAAGGGTTATCACCGCTGGAAGACGACTCAATGCAACAGATACAACATTGACCTTCCCAGGATGGTACTGAAGGTCAATGTCATAGTCTGCCACGAGCTCGACCCATCGTCTCTGACGCATGTTGAGATCCTTCTGAGTGAAGAGATACTTCAGACTCTTGTGATCCGAGAACACCTTCACGTGCTCTCCCAATAGAAAGTGGCTCCAAATCTTCAATGCAAATCACTGCCGCCAACTCAAGATCTTGAGTGGGGTAGTTCTTCTCATGGATCTTCAATTGCCTGGATGCATATGTTATGATTCGACCGTGCTGATGTAGCATGCATCCAAGTCCCTTGCCAGATGCATCACAGAAGACTTTGAATCCTCCTGATCGGTCTGGAATGATCAAGATGGGTGCAGTCGTCAACCTCTTCTTCAGCTCCTGGAAAGCATCCTCACATGCTTTCGACCAAACAAACATCACATCCTTTCTCGTCAATCGCTTCATGGCTCCTGCGATCTTCGAGAAGTCTTTGATGAACCTCCGGTAGTAGCCAGCTAGCCCCAAGAAGCTTCGAATCTTGGTCACCGTTCGGGGGACTGGCCAGTTTTGAACAACGGTTACTTTTTCAGGATCAACAGCAATCCCTGCTCTGGACACCACGTGGCCTAGAAACGCCACCTCATTCAACCAGAACTCGCACTTGCTAAGTTTAGCATAAAGCTGGTGTCTTCTCAGGGTCTCGAGAACCTTCCTGAGATGCTCTGCATGCTCCACCGCATTCTTCGAGTAGATGAGAATGTCGTCGATGTAGACCACTACAAACTTGTCCAAGTATTCATACAATACTTGGTTCATGAGACTCATAAATACCGCGGGTGAATTGTTCATACCAAACGGCATTACTAAGTACTCATAATGTCCGTATCTGGTCCTAAATGCAGTTTTGGGAACATCTTCATCCTTCACCTTCACTTGATGGTACCCTGTCCTCAGATCCAGCTTCGAATAGACGCTTGACCCACCGAGCTGGTCGAAAAGATCGTCGATGCGCAGTAGAGGGTACTTGTTCTTCACGGTGACTTTGTTCAGCTCACGGTAGTCAATGCACATACGAAGGGATCCGTCTTTCTTCTTCACCAGCAATATAGGAGATCCCCAGGGAGATACACTGGGTCGTATCCATCCCTTCTTCAGTAGCTCATCAAGTTGGACCCGCAATTCTTCTAGCTCAGATGGTGCTAAATGATATGGTCCCTTGGACATCGGCTGGGCTCCTGTCATTAGTTCGATGGAAAATTTAAGGGTGCAATCCGGAGGCAAAGCTGTAAGGTCGTCTGGAAGCACATCGATGACCTCTCGAACCACCTTTGGTACTTTGGGCTCAGCTTCCATCGCAGCTGCTACTGCTTCGGTCGACCTGGCTTTGTACTTCATCGGGCCTACAGATCTGCTCCCACTAATGAACTCGAACTTCGGATGATCAGGAATGTCGAAGGCTACCCTCCTTCGACAACAGTCGATGGTGGCATGGAAAGTTTCCAACCAATCCATCCCGAATACAGCATCAAAGTTCGGGATATCTATCATCATGAAGTCAGCAAATAAAGCTCGCCCACAAATCACTACGGGGCATTGAGGATACCCATTGGTCGCCTTTATCCCACCGCAACCCGTGTTGACGTTCCAACCGGCAGATAAAGTTTTGACAGGAACGGTGTGGCGCGAACGAATTGACTCGCTAGAAAGCAGTGTGATGCTCCCGAGTCGAACAAGGAGATAGCAGGTTTCCCAGCTACTAGCACGACACCTAGGTTACAAACACTAATCTAAGCAACCAATGCTAATGAAAGAAAAGATCTACTAACTATGCCAGAATTATACCTGGGATCAGTTCACCGGTAGCCTCGGCCTATTCGACAGTCATGGTGTAAGCCTGGCGTCTCGGTGGTGGCTGCTGCCTTGCCTGCTGGAACACCCTCTATTGTGGTGGTAGAGGTGGACACTGTGGGGGCGTTCCCAGTCGGGGCTGCACGAGGAGCTGGAGCTAGATCACTGACATATGATGCGGACAATTCCTATCCACGTGTCCAGACTCTCCACAAACCAGACAAAGGCCCAGAAATCCTCGACACTCAGGTTTGGCGTGCCCAGGCTTCCCACAAAAGTGGCAGACTGGGAGGGCCTGCTGCTATTGTTCTGGCCTTTTAAACTGAACCCGCTGAATAGGGCGGTGCATCTGTGGCCGTCTGCTTGGCCCAGCATGGGTTGGTGGGGGCCTCGCAGATGCTGCCATCCTAAGCCCTTCCTTTTTCCTCCTCTTCGACCATCTCATGGTTACGAGCAATGGCTAGAACTTCAGCATGTGTGATCAGATTAGCACCGACCATCATCCTCCGAATCTCAACATTGAGTCCCTGCTGGAACTGCTGGGCTCAAGTCAAAGCATTCGTAACCATCTCTGGAGCAAACCTGCTGAGCCTGGAGAACTCAGCGTCATACTGATCCACCGTCATCGAACCCTACTTCAGGTTGATGAACTTCTTCCTCATCTTGATCATTACCTGTGGGGGAAAGTATTGAGCGTTGAAGGTACTGGTGAAGTCATCCCACGAAATAGGCAATCCCAAACGGTGTTCTACCGCCTGCCACCAGTCTCGAGCACCATCAGTCAACTGCCTCTTAGCAGTAGCCACCCATGCTTCTTTTCGGATCTGAGATGCTCTCAGGTCATCAGTAATACCTCTGAGCCATTCTTCCGCCTGAAGATGGTTCTCAGTCCCTGCGAAGGTCTTCGGGCTCATCCCTCGAAAGTGATAAGCACTCGGGTCAGCTCTTTGCTCTCTGCGCAAAGCCTGCTCCAAAGCCTGTCCAAGCTACTAATGAAGGGCATACATGCCCCGCATGCAATCTTCTGCAGACAATGGTGCAGTCAGGAATGTTGTCGCAACTGGACTGTTGTTGGCTCCATTGCCAGCATCATTCTGGTTGGGACCCCATTTTAGGTGGTTGATCCCTGATCCAAAAGCACTGTCCTCACTTCCCAAAGTGTTCCTTTCCATTGCGTACCTGCGTTTCATAAGGTTTGATCAGTTCCATTGAGTATTTTGTACGGTATATTCTGAACTTCATGTATTGTTCATGTGGTATTTAGCACGGACCTGCATGGGCCACCAAACTTGTAACGACCCACTCTAAGGGCCCGTTACTATTTGGAACATGCACAAGTCCTGCTAGGCACTAATGAATCAATACAGGCTCTGTTGCAGAAATACGCCAAATTACTTATAATGAAAGTGGTTTTACAACCTTATTACAACCCAGCATCGTACTAGAAAAGGAAAAATACAACGGAATACAAAAGATACATCAAACCACTCTGGAAGCAACAAAGTAAAACTCCCACACTCACTCTCAATACCCAGCGTCCTGCTGGTCAAACTCAACCACAAACATAGTGTCTGCAGCCTCTCGTGCGAATTCTTCAACCTGAGGGATATCTAGCGGGTCCACCACAAAGAGAAGGGTCGCCAGGATCAGACGTAACTCAAAGTATCTCTATACATGGATATTAAAACAAATATATAAACATGAAAATCTAAAAGAAAAGAAGTAAAGTGCGAACAATAGTGGTAAGGGAAAAAGAACAGAGGACTAACTTTGCAGTTTTACAACTATCATCAATCTCTAGCAGTTAAAAGTACAGTATTAAAAGTGACCATGTTACGAGAGTCTAACAGTGCATTACCTAGACTGTGACTTATAATACGGGGTGCAATAAGCAACTAAGAGTCAACCTCTTACCACAGGTGCTACCCGGGCGAACTATGCTATGAATACTATGCAATAATATGTGATCTGTGATGGTTGTCACCGGCTACTATGATGGGTTGCTAGAACCCGCACGGTGACAACAAAGTCTGGACTAGTCGCTCCCACACCCTCGCTATTATAAGTTACCCCAAACCCAGTGTCCGTGCAGGTTACCGTACTTGCAGTTTTACGAGTCATTTACTATTCTCACATTTCCAGTTACAATCTTTTCATCAAGCATGTCATGTAGTCCAATTCGATCTCTTTTACGATACTATGCAATTTATAAGTCTATCTAGCAATTCAAAGGGGAAACACTATGAAATTGAGATGACACTAGGTTGGCATGCATCTACTTTATTTCAACATTCATAGCAAGTGAACGATGAGTTACCGAATTGCCTTGTAGCGAAAGGCGCATTTTGAAAGGCGGTCGGTGTACTTGGTTCACACGTGTTACGAACGAGTTAGCTTAACGAATTAATAATATGTTAAGAGGGCAAGTTACACTAACTTATAACTAATAACTTATAAAATATCCCAATTAAAACGTATATTAAAACTTATCTTAACATACATTATTAATCCAAACTTATTAACTAACTTTATAAAATTATAACTTAAGTTTATAAACTAACTTATATAAGTTAACTTATTAAACTAATATATCAAAGTACTTATAACACTCACCCTCACTGTCTCTGTCTCTGTCTCTTCGTTCTCCCCCTTTTTTCGTTCGAAGGTGTGCAGGCGAAAGGGGCAAGGGGCGGCGGCGATCAGCTCTCGAAGGCGGCAGATCGGAGCAGCGCACGGCGAGATCTGAAGGCGGGCGGCAGCGGCTTCGACACGGCGGCGTGCGAGCGGATCTGGGTGGTCGGGGCGATCGTGGGTCGGGGGCTCACGGTGACGAAGAGGCAAGACCGGAGCGGCGTCGACTTCCCGGAGGCGGCGGGCGGTGGTTCCATGGCGGCACGTGCGATTTTGCGGCAGAAACGGCTTCTAGGCTTCGGGGGGCAGCGGCTTCTCGAAGACGGCGTGCGGTGGCTTACCGAAGGCGGACGGCGAGCAGATCCGAGCTCGGGGCAACGGATCAGGCTTGGGCGGCTTGAGAACGGTGACAACGCGCGATGATCGGAGGAGGGGTTCCAAAATGGGGTTGATTTCTGGGATTTGTGGTTTTATGTTTCTGGTTTGTTTTTGGGTTGAAGGAGATGGTGGAGGTAGACCTGGTGTTTGTATGGTGGAGTTGTATGGTGGAGGAGGTGGCGGCTGAGGGTGGTGGAATGGGTTGCTTGCTTGTGATGGTTATTGTTTGTTCCTGTGGGTTGCTGTTTTTGTTTCTGTAAGCTGGTTTAAGAACGATGTTGTAATGCCTGTATCTGTAAATAACTATTTGCGAGTGTGCGTATAGTAATTTTGTTGTGTGCATAGTAATTTCCTACATGTTTGGCTATCAGGTGACTATGATATGCTTTGTATATAAGTGAATACGTGTGGTTGGATAGTAAATTGATATTTTTGTTAGCATGCTATTAGTGTTTATTAGCGTGCTTGGCGATTTTAGTTGGTGAGTATGTCTAGTAAAACGGTAAGTTCATGATAATTGGTGATGCTGAGATAGTTATTAATGAATGATATTATTATTATTGATGTTGGTTGTTATTTTTTTGGGTGATGTTGTAATTTTTGGTATTAGTATTTTTATTAATGGTGATGTTGGTTAATATTATCAGTGTTCCTGTTTGGGCCTATAGTTAATTTTAGTAGCCTAAAAGTTGGGTGTTGGGCTCTAATAGTTGGGCTAGACTATTAGATGAGAGAAGATGGTTTGATTTAATTGGGAATGGCAAACTTGTAATAAAAGGGGATCCTATTTAATTAATCCTTTCTTCTCTTTTCTACAACCTACCATATTCTCATATTTAATTTATTTCCTTTTCCCCTTCCCCCTCTCCCAAACCTGGCCGACCCTCTCCCCCAAATTTCTGGCTGCCGAAAATTCCTCCCCAGGCCGAAATCTCCAAGGCTGGCTGAACTTCCCCAGGCCAAGAAAATGGAAGAAGAAAGAAGAGGAATGGAGGGAAGAAAGAAGAGGAATGGAGGGAAGAAAGAAGAGCCCTAAGCCATCCTCTCCTCCTACCCTTCATCTTCTCCACTTTCTCTCAACTCCATGGCCGAAAATCTCCCTTGCCTAGTCGAATTTTGTTGCTGCCGAAATTTCCAAGCAAAAGGGAGAAGGAGGAAGAGGAAGTTAGTGTTTGGGATTTTTGGGAGCTTGATGAAGATGGAGGAGTTTCATGGGATTAGTAGAGGGCGTTTTCTTCCCCATGAGGTAGGAGTCCAATCCCAATTCTCATGCTTCATTTCATTTCATCTTGATGATAAAGATTGCATCTTTTTAGGGTTTTGTGGAAAATTCTTCACATGGTGCTTTCTAGGTTAAAATTATATGGATGTTGAGTTCTTTGATGTCATGATTTTGGGATTATCACATTAAAATTGCGAAATTGATGATTCATGATGCAAATTGAAATGCTTGCTACTTAAATTTTGTAAAATTGTGAAAATTGCTCTCATTTAGAAATGTTAGAAGCTTCTTATTCAATTTTCTTGGTATGGACATTGTGGAATATGTGAACAAAACATTATGACGTGAGATTGGCCATGAATATGCGATTTATGTCTCATGATGCTCTTGATTAGCTTGTTTCAATAATTATGTGAAAATGCTCTAATATAGCGTTTTGGAGCCTTATTATTCAATTTGTGCCACTAATTATGTGAAATAATTGTGCCACTAAATATGTTGGAGCTTGAATATGTTGTGCCACTAATTATATGTGTTACGAGGTGGAACTCGCGTACAATGAATTTGTATTGAGGGGAACCAAGGGCACGGTGGTTATGTTGATACGAGGGTTTAGGTGGGCTATTTAACAAGTGATTAGTGGGGTGAAGAGGCTAGACTTGCCGCCGGGGGTGGCCACGGAGTCAAATCTCACCGGACACGGTGGAAGAAGATCGGGTGGCGGGAGCCAAAGGCTGACGTCGACCAAGGGGCGAGCTTTCCTGCACCACGAGCAACTCGTCAGAAGAGCAGGGTTGGGGTCCAACCCTTAGCCCCTCCGATGCCTAAGTCAGTAATAGGATTTAAAATAGGGGCTAGGCACGTCGGTCGGACCGAGGGTGTGTCGACCGTACGTGGCGAGCTATAAGTGGGAGAACAAAGATGTGGACGACCTTTGCTCTCGTGTGTGAATAATGGATTGAGAGAGAGAATTTGCCAACCTCCTCACCGTAAGAAGTGAGGATGTATTTATACCTGATGAGAGATGACTAGGTGGGGCTGACCTGGCATGCTGACTCGACGTGCTGAGCTGGCTCGGTTGTCAGCGGAAGCTTCGGACGAGGATGTCAGGAACAGGGGTGCCTGCACTGCTTTTGTCAGAAGGCGCAACGGCCAGTGGCACTTTTGTCAGGATGTCAGGGCCGAAAGCATTAAGTGTCAGGGGGCTCAGCGGCCAGGGGGCGCTTTGTCAGATGGTCGGGCGGCGTTAGTGTCAGTCGTGTCCTTACACTAGGTTGTTTGTCGTACGTAATGAACTAAAGGTCTGGCTATGCTATCCCCGATGCCGTGGTTCATAGGGACCAGCCGGGTCGACCTGCTCGGGGGTTATCCGGCCCGGCCGCGTCCCTTTTTGGTCCCGAGTCGTGGGCCGCTGGCAAGGAGGGATATGCACGTGCCTACGTCAACATCCCCGGCGGCACTGTCTGGGCGCTCCCCAAGTGCACTGCCCCTGGCGGGCCGAGCAACTGCGGTTGTATGCCTCAGCCGGGAGGGGGAGCGCTGCGTGGTGCGCCCATTCCCATGTAGCCTCGGACCTCCGGGATGGCGGCCCTTTCACGAAGGGGTGAGTTAATGGGGTATGTCGGCGGATCTGGCCGGGAGTCGTACTCCTACGATCTTTAGGTCGTAACAATTGCCCCCGGGAGGCGGGAGCCCGGCTCAGCTCGGAGGGCGAACCATCTCCGATGTTCTGGACCATCGGTAAGGGCCCTGGCCCACGCCCGGGGGTGGCGGCGTCAGCTTCGGAACTCCCGCCTTACTGGTCATTATTACGATTCGAAAGGGGGGTAGAGAAAAACGAAGCGCCTCCACGATTGGGTTCGCGACGCGTGGATGAAGTTACACTCACGCCAGTCGAGGCGTCAAGGACATCCCGATGGGCGTCGTGTGGCGGAGGACCGACGGCCGTGATGACCCGATGGCCCACTTTACAAATAAAACGGTTTGGAAGGCGGTCGGCGGGAGTTTTTTATCCATCTTCGATTCTTCTCAGGCGTTCGATACTTCTGTCTATCGCTTGCTGGCTAGTTTGCGACTTCTGCCACCGGTCATCTTCTTCCGAAAGTCTTCCTGATTTGACGGATTAGCAAGGTAATAATAATTAATTTCCTTCCTTTCCGACCGATGGCTTCTCGTTTCGAGGTCGGAGGCGGTAGCCGAGTGGGGGAGGAGGAGTTGGTGGGAGAGGGGGCGTCACCGCGGGGGGTGCGACGGCCTAGGGAGAGGGGGTCATGGCGTTCCGTTGTCCCGAGAGCGATTGGATCCCTCCGATGTAGGTTGGATAGGATTAACATCAGGGAGATTCGCGTGCGGTTCGTGTGACAACCCTATGAGGTTCGGGTCCCCGGGTCAGAGGAAACGGTGTGTTCGCCTGGAGATAATGAGGTCGGGGTCTACGTTCGGTCATTCGAGTTGGGGCTCTATTTCCCGATCCATCCGTATTTGCTTTATCTGTTGAATTTCCTGGAGTTGCCGATATTTGCCCTAGCGCCCCGTTCCTGGGGCTTGTTAGTGGGGTTTGTCGTTTTGTGCCTTGCCTGCTCCTTGAGTCCCTCACTGGCGCTGTTCCAGCATTTCTTCGTAGTCCGGAAGAGGGGAATGTATCACTGTGTTTGCGCTAGGGGAGGACGAGAACTTATCCGTGGGGTGCCCGACGATGTCGGCGAGTGGAGAGGGAGTTCGCCTTCGTGATGATGCCAAGAGACGTGGCGTTGATGTCGAACTGGGGGGGGGGGGGGCGCGGAATCCCCTAGTGAATGAAAGGGTGGAGCTGACTGGGGAAGATCTTGCAAAAGCTCAGATTCTGATGGAACTGCCCGAGGCGTACCGTCAGTTGGCGAGTCTGACGCGGAGCAGTTGGCTCGCCCAGGACTTTTGGCCCCTAGGTATCTTTGATATTTGGTAAACCTTGGGCTAGGCTTACCCTGATCTTTTTTTGTAGGTGGAGACGTGATGCGGGGGCCGGAGGAGGTGTCGGGATCGGCCGGAGCCCCAGTCTCGGAGGACACTGATCCTCGTGAGAAAGGCAAGGGGGTGGCGCACGAGGCAGGATCCCGGGAACGGGGAGGCGGGGTCCCCCGTGGGGAGAGGGCGCATCCGGGATGGAGGGCAGCTGAATCAGGTATCTCTGCCGATGGGCCCGGTGAAGATCTTCATGCGGGCTCGTCCGCGCGGGAGGCCGGTCCCTCCGTCCCGCCGAGGGTATCAGAGGTGGTCGAGCCTCGCAGAGGGCCTTTGGTTCAGAAATGTCCATACTGGATCCCTTCGTGGGATATGGGGGGTCGTCGAGCCCGAGTTGTGAGGGCGCCCTCATTCGTTTCAAGAGGACCCGAGAGGAGGTCGAGGCGTATCCAGATGACCGTCTCCATAAGTTCCCTTTTCGAGTAGGCTGCGATGAGTCGGTATTCGAGGACGCAGGGGTGGCAGCGCGCCTCGCCGAGTATTGCGTGTTACCGCGCGATCGCGAATCTTTGACTCGTGTAGGGGCGGAACGGTTGTGTGGCTCTGCTATATGGCACGTCGTGCAGGTAAGCCGGTTCTCTTGCCTCGCCCTTAGGCTTTCTTTATTCGTGCCCTGCTAATTCGGGTCTTCTGTAGATGTTACGGACCTGGTAGCCCTGCGGGGTCGCACTCCTGTGGCCGTCACCAGAGCGTCTCTTGAGGTAGCGACGGCGAACCTCGGTGAGGTCAAGGCGAAGCTAAGGGACACGGAAGCAGAGCTGGAGAGGGTTAGGAAGGCCTATGAGGTGGAGAAGGGGCGGGCCGCGTACTTTGATTCGTCAAAAGCAACGGTCGAGAGCCAACTCCTAGAAGTAACACGGGAGAGGGATGACATCCGGTCGAAGCACGTCGCGGAGTTGGTTAGCAAGGAGGCGGTGATCGGGGTACAGAGGCGGCAAATAGCAGGCCTAAAGGAGGCCCTTGAGGCAGAGAAAAGGGAGAGGGGTGTCGTGGCGCGGCGGCTGGAGGAAAAACGGGAAGTTGAAGGCGAAATGATCGAGGCCGCTATCCGCCGCTATCATGACGAGCATGTTGTGCCGATGTTGCAAGAGGCTAGGGATGTGGGAGTTCGCCAGGTGGCAATAGATGTGAGGGCTCGGTCGGCTGAGAGGCGACGCCGCTAAGAGAGTGGGTTTGGGGAATCCTGTACCTTCTTGTGTGAGGGTTATAACCAATGTTTTGTTGTAGTGTGTGGAAGGTTCAATGTATAACATTGCTATTTGGGCAAATGCATTGTATTGGTCTTGTATCGAACTGTATTCTTTCTTGTTGTGTCCGTAGACCGCCAGTTCTGTGAGGGACGTAACTGCCCCCAACTTCGCTCTGCCGAGGATATTCGGGTCGTCGGGAGAGGGAAGTTGAGATATACCGCGTTTAGCAGGGGTTTGCTCGGAAACCCAGTGTGATTCCCGATGGATCAGAGGCGGGGCGAGGTTGCTTGGTCCGTACGAACGTTTGCTAAGCATTGAAACCGAGATCCAGAATTGATTGAGCGGCGAATTCCTGTTTCGGCCGCCCCGACGGAGGTAGGACTCATCTTTGGTACGAGCGACGCCTTCTTGTTTCGGCCGCCCCAACGGAGGTCGGACTCAGCCTTGGAATGAGCGGCGCATTCTTGTTTTGGCCGCCCCGACGGAGGTCGGACTCAGCCTCCAGACGAGAGGCGCATAGAAAGAAGAGGCGAAGGGTGGAGTAGTTTCGAATAGGGGTAATCATTTCGCCGGGATTTGGGCAGGAATTGAAGGGGCCTGTTGGCGATCACGTGACTAGACGTCAGCCTGGCGAATCGACGGCGGGCGGGAATCGAAGCGACCCGACCACTTCAAAGCGGACGCGTGGCAGAAGTGACGGCTGCCATTATGCGAGGCGTCAGACCACGTGGATCGAAGCTGGATAGAGAACGGATTGATGACACGTGTCGTAAGGTCGACGGTCACGATGCTTTGCGTAGTCGCGTAAAAAGATCTCAGGGAGGGGAGCGAAGCAAAGCTGATTGTTGGGTGAAGGTTTTGCAAGCGACTGGAGCTTGTCGGAGATTTCATTATCCTTGCTGGAGTCGTCCTCGTGGGAGCGGTCGCCGACGTAGCTAAGCCGTCCGAGTCGTCGGAGCCCATTAGGTAAGAGGTCCGTTTTATAGATGTCTTCCTCGACGTCTTCGTTTCGTGGTCAGGGGTCGAGGGTGGTTGGGGAAGGGAGCTCCGCCGCGGAGACTGGAGAGGTGCCCCTCGAGATTGCGGGCGTGAAGTCGGTGCTGAAGAAGTCCATCGCGGAGATCTTCGAGATGTATGTCAGGCCACCGTATTATGTTCGCGAACCGGAGCCGCAAGAGAGGGTATGTTTCGTGGGTGACCGTGAGGTGGGAGTGTATGTGTCCTCGTTCGAGCAAGGGTTGCGATTTCCCCCCCATCCGTTCTTGCTAGATGTGTTGAACTTCCTGGGGCTGCCCTTGTATCGCCTGATACCCAATGCCATTAGTGTCGTTGTGGGATTCCTAGTGCTGTGCGTGAGCAACCAAGTTCGCCCCTCGCTGTCCTTATTTCGCTATTTCTTCTCGGTGAAGAGGTTGGGGTCCTGCTATTATCTCTCCATGAAGAAAAGCCATCCGCTCATTAGGGGGTTGCCCGAGAAGATTAAGTTGTGGCGACAGCAGTATGTGTTTGTGAGCGTGCCGGAGGATGTGTTGATGAGATCTGATTGGGCGGAGCTGAATCCCGAGGCGAAGGAGGGGGTTGAATTGGGGGATGAGGAGAAAATGGTGGCCCAACTTCTAATGGCGATACCGGTTGAGGGCCGAGATTACCAGATGCTCGCCCGGGCTGAGATGATAGCGTCGAACATCTGGCCCGAAGGTACAACAGATTTTGGTATTAGTGTATCTGAAGTGCTTACCCTGAACTTTCTTTCTTTGGCAGGTCGCACGATGAGTTTGTCCCTTGAGGAGATGATGAAACGAGCCGCGGAGCAGGCGGGGCGAACGTCGAAACGGACGGTCCCTAAGAGGTTGCGAGAGGAAGGTGCTGTGGGGGGTTCGACGAGGGTGCAGGTGTCCACGAAGAGGAGGAAGCTGCATGCGAGCTCGTCTGTCCCCGATGCTCCGGGGCAGGGGAAAACCGGTCGGCAGGGGGGTGGGTCCGGGGAGGGGATCGCAACCCCCTTCATCGACCTGGAGGGCGGGGACGAAGGGTCGACTGGGGGAGGGGTGGAGGCCCCCGGGGCATGGTCATCTAGCCCCGAGTACCCGCTGAAGTGGAAGGGGTAGCCGTTACCGATCAGCAGGGGAGGGCTGAGACGTCGGGCGGTCCGGTCGAGTCCGCCGGCTGGGACAGTTGGCCCTACGGCTGTCCGTTGTTCGGTCTGGAGAGGGACGCCGAACCCAGCTGTGAGGCCTCGCTGGTCCGTTTTAAGGTGAAGAGGACCGAAGTCGAGGGTTATCCTGACGAAGCTCTTTATAGGGCGCCGTTCAAGGTGAGGGATGATGAATCCGTGTTCGAGGATGGGGGCGTGGCGGCGAGGCTGGCGGAGAATATTTTCTTGCCTCGCGATAGGGTGGCACTGGAGGCGTTGGAGCCCGAGGGGCTGTGCGGAACCGCGGTGTTGCGCGGCGTCCAGGTAGGTTTTGCAAGCCGGGTGATGTTTGCCAGTGCGTTTTATTGAACGCCGTAAAGAGGTTCTCTATATATTTTTTGCAGGCCATCAATTTGATGCTTGGAGTGATGAGGCACGTACCGGCCATACACAAGGCCGAGGGTGCCATAGCTAGAGTGGCGGCCGAGTTTTCCGCCTTTCGCAAGAGTGCGGGTGAGGGAATGACCAAGGAGAGGGAGCGGTGCGGTCAGCTCGAGGCGGAGGTAAAGCGTCTGAAGGCGGTCCTAGCCGATCGTGAGGAGCAGGCGACCGCTGCTAGAGAGAGGTTGAAAGAGTTGGAGGAGGCCCTTGGGAGGGAGGAAGAGCGTACGGTGGGTCTGTCTGGTCGTGCAAAGGCCGCCGAGGAGGAGTTGGCTCGCAAGGTCGATGAATTTCGCTCGTACCAGGACACGACCGTCATCCCTGCCCTCGTAGATGCGATGTCCCAGGGCATGGAGACAGGACGGGCGGAGGGGTGGGAGGCCTGCTTGGTCCGGATAAAGGAGAGGGTGGCGAGCCTGTCCCCGCCAGTCGAGCTCGACCTCGACGGACTCGCGGCTTGCAGCGACGAGGAGGGGGACGGCGAGGCAGAGGTCGGCGAGGGAGGGGAGGACGTCGAGGTAGGGACCGGCGAGGCGGGGGGGGGGGATTTCCCCGAAGGGGACGGGAAGGATGTCACGACTGGTGGGTGCGCCGTTAGCGCGGAGAATGTAACCGAGTAGTTTTGTATATGTGTTTAGGAAAGAAAGAAAGAAAGTAAAGTTTTGTGGGGTTGATACCCGTACTTTTTTGCAATCTTCGAACTTTGAGTGTGTGGAAATTCACTTTCATGGTTAGGTTTTGGTATTGCTGTCTCTTAGCCCGGCGTTGGTCGAGCCGCGTTTATTCCCTTTATTTAGGGTAGTGTGCCCTCAAAGTTTTCGGCCGGATATACTATTTCCCTCGCCCGCACCGAGGTGGCGGGGGGCAGTGAGGGGCGTGGCGTGGCGTAGAGCTCGTCCCCCCTCTTTTCGGGGGTCATTCCCGTGCCTGAGTGCGCCTAAGTTACTGCTAGTGGTCTACTGGGAGTGGTCTTTTCATTAGCTTTTATTAAAATGTAATAAACAAGACAGGTACCGGGTATGGTGTATAGGTCGGTCCGTAGGCGAACTGTCGAGCCGTTCTAGTTGGGTGGGCGCCCTCGCTTCATTTGGCGCGTCCCTCTCCGTCGTCGTGCCCCTGAAGGGGCGCTGGGTCACTTCAGAGGGAGTGTCGTGCCGACGTCGGGGGCGGTTGCGGCTGCTCTATACTCCGTTCCAGAATTGGGGGGAGAGGGAGTCCTTGGTGGTTGTTCTATCCCGCGGGGCTTTGTCCCGCCTGTCGGCTGGAGTAGCCGTGGGGCGGGTGTTGGAAGGGGTGGTCTTCCCCCGATCCGTACCTCTCCCTGGCACATGTGGTACATGAGAAGTCGAGGGGTGGAAGGCGGGCACTACTGATGTAAATGGAATAGCCTATCGGCGTGCTCCGGTGGGGGGGGGGGGGGCGAGTCCCCTGATGCTGGGGCGATTTCGGCGGGTGCTGGGGTGCCCGATGGGGTGATTTGGCAGGTTAGTCTCGTCCATTGGGTTGTCGGCCAGCCGCGCCTGCGCCCGCGGGGCGTCCGTGGAGGGGCACGGTATGCTATTGGAGCTCCTGTTTCAGTGTCTCAAGTTGTCCAAGGGAAAGCGGGGAGCTATTGGCCGGGTGCCCCTCGTGTAAGAGGAGTATCCTATCGGGGGTCATCGCGTCGGGGGAGACTGCCTACCAGAGCAGTCGGCGTTCCTCGCATTTTCCGCACCTTCTTGGGGGGAGGGTGTGGCGGAGGGGTTGGGCATCCCTTGATTTATTTCTTTCGTCCCCTCCCTTTGAAGGGGCTGAGGGGCGTATTTATAATGGTGTATCTTTTGCCTTCCCCCTCCCCTTAACGTGACGAGCTGGAGCCAGCCTGGAGTCGTGTCCCTTGGAAACTGCTCCTGACGGGTGGTGCTCGATGTGACTCGTCAACTCCTGTTTTTAGCGGGCGTGCCGTTGTCAGTGGCGCTTGCCCCGAGCGTATTTTTTGGTTTGACGGGTCATTTCGGTTGTCGGCTTTATTGGTGTCAGATGTTGATCATCAGTGATGGCCCTGCTCAAGGGTTGCTTCAATCCGTGAGTCCTGACTTGTTTCCCGATGTTTGAGAAGAGGACGAAGCTCCGTAAGCTTGCCCTGGAGGTCTTCTTTGGTGGTGGGGCACGAGCGCGTAGCTCGGCCCGTGCCCCTCTCCGGTTTGGGTGGCGAGGATTGGTCCTGCCCCGGAGTCTTTGAGAGGGCGGGTATTGGGCCGTCGCCTCCCCGCAGCCTCTATAGTCGGACGGGTATTGGGCCGTCGCCTACCCCGCATATGGCGCTCCGGTTTGGGAGGCTAAGCTCCATAAGCTTGCCCCGGAGGTCTTCTTTGGTGGGGGGAGCAAGCGCGTAGCTCGGCCCGTGCCCCTCTACGGTTTGGGTGGCGAGAATTGGTCCTGCCCCGGAGTCTTTCGTTTCTGGGCTGAAATTTTCATGCGGAGATGGCGAAATTCAAAGATGCAAAAGGGAAAAGGGTATTTCATTCGAGACTTACAGTTTCCGACTACATCACGACTGGTGTTCCGTGTTTTTCCGAGGGATTAGCCCGCCCTCGTCGAGGGGGGCTGGGGTGGGCGTGGCAGGTCTGGTCCCCCTTCCGCGGTGCCCTCAGTAGGAGCTAGCTTTTGATGGTAGGAGTCGTCCCCCCTGTTAGGTCGACCCTCAGGTTCTGCCCTGGACCCTTGTGCTTGGTCGATCCCACAAAGCAGCTCCTAGACAGCTTCTGGCTTCCCCGCACGAACCCAACCCCTCGGGGGGTTTGGAACTTGACCATCTGGTGGAGCAGGCTGGGGAGCGCTCCGATGGCCGCCATGTAGGGTCATCCTATGATCCCGTTGTATGCCGATGCAATGTCGACCACAACGAACAGAGTCATCCGGGTGATGACCTGCGGTTCTTCTCCGAGGGTTATTGGCAAGGTGATCACTCCTATAATAGGGGTCGAGCGACCGGTGAAGCCGACGAGGGGTCCGGTGCAGGGTCTCAGGTCCGTCGGCCTTAACCCCATCTTTTCGATTGTGGACATGAACAGGATGTCGCAGGAGCTCCCCATGTCGATCAGGAGGCGGCTGACGATGGCCGTCCCTATTTGGGCCTCGATGACGATGGCGTCATCGTGGGGCAGCTCGACTCCCTCTAGATCCTCGTCGCTGAAAGTAATGGGAGGGTAGGTTATCCTTCTCCCCCTCGGATCCCCTCCAAGACCCGCCGTCATCACTTGCCTCGCATACGCCTTTTTGCTTGACGATGACGCTCCTCCGGAGGATGGCCCGCCGCATATCGTGTTTATGCGCATGACCGGTTTCGGGGGGAGAGGCTCTTCCCGCTCACCGTGTGTTGGAGGGTCTGCTCTCCGTGCCCTCCGGTGGTTCCCCTCCTCTCGGTCTGGTTTCCTGCCCCCGACGAAGCCCCCTAGGTGGCCCGCCTGGATCAGTCGCTTGATTTCCCTTTTGAGGGTGAAGCAGTCGTCGGTGTCATGACCATGGTCCCAGTGGTATCGGCAGTATTTTCTGAAATCTCTCCGGGCCGGATCCGACTTCATTTCCCGAGGCGGCTCTGGCAGCAGTCCGGCTCTCGTCGTCGTGGCCATCACCTCGATCAGGGGGGCATTGAGCTGCGTGTAATGCACCTGTAGGGGGACTTCTTGTCTCGGGACGACTCGGGTGGGCCCTTGGGCCAGGGCAAACTCGCGCGCCGGGCCAGGGCGATCTTGCGGGCGTCGCCCCGCCGGTTCGCGCCTTGGTTGGGCCAACTGGTCGTGACCTCGGTGCCCCTCTTCTTGCCTTGGCCGAGGGTGTGACCGGGGCTCGCCTTGGAGTGGCTTCGCCGGGGGAAATAGGCCTTTGTGCCGAGAGTCTCTTCGGCCAATGCATGCCTCTCCGCTATCGCAACCAGTGCCTCATAGTCGGTCGGTGGATCTCGGAGCAGGGATTTGTGGAGGCTCCGAGTCCGTAATCCCGTCTTGAAGGCCAGCATAAGTACCTCGTCGCCGCATGTCACCACCGCCCGTCTCTCATCCTGAAAGCGGCGCAGGTATCTACCCGTTGTCTCCACTTCTCCTTGGACTATCGTGCTGAGATAGTCCAAGGGCTTCTTCTTCGTTCGCCCGGCCTGAAACTCTTGGCAGAACTTGTGGGACAGCTCGCCAAAGCTCCCAATGGATCTTGCGGGTAGGCCGAAGTACCAGTCCAGCGCGGTGTCCCTCAGACTTTGGGAGAAATGCCGGCACATGAACGCCTCATCCACATCCGGCGCCTCCATTGCCCCCCGGTATTGTTGCACGTGTGTGAGGGGGTCGCCTCTTCCGTTGTATGTGGCCAGGTGGGGAGGTTTGAACCTTATTGGCCTCGGGGCGGACGTGATCCACCGTGCAAGCGGCGTGGCCTCCTTCGGATAGGTAGGGTGCTCAGGCGCATCTCCTCTCCGCCATTCGGGGGTCTAGCTCCGGTCGCGCCTCGGATGCCGACGGTCCTCCCGCCCCGGAGAGTAGCGTGACGGTCGCCTGGCGGGGCTCCTTCCCCGGGTCGAGGATTCGACGGGTTGCGGGCTACGGTTTTCCCAGTACCATCGCCCTCCGGCCGCCTCCCCCGGATCTCCATCCGCTCCTGATTCTCCCGCAGAAGCCTTTCGCGCTCGGCGGTGAGGAAGCGTAGTTGTCGACAAACGGCTTCCTCGTTCAGGTGATCAGAGTGGTGCAGGCGAGGCGGACTGCCTCCTCCCGGTGGGGACCTGGCCAACAACGGGCCCCGCCCATCCCCGAGCCGCCGGCCCGTCGCTGTCACCTCCAGGATTTCTCGGTTGCCTTCGTTCTCCCTCCTTAGCCTTTCGCGCTCCGCGATGATGAAGCGGAGCTGGTGGCGGGCGGTTTCTTCGTCCTGGTAGGCCCTCCGGGCGGTCTCGGCCGCTTCGTCCAAATGCCTTTGCGCGACGGCCGCCTCCTCCCGGCGCCTCCACAGCCGCGCGACCTCTATTTCCTCTTCCAGGAGCTTCTGCTGGGCCGCGACCTCCTTGGCGAGCCCCCGGTCTCCCCCTCCTCCTCGAACTGAGGGTGGAGATTCCGTCTCACGTTCGGGGGCTCCGAGGGGCCGGGCGGTGGCTCTGCCCCCGCCGCCGCGTAGCTTCCCATCGCCTGAGTAACGGCCTCGAAGCTCTTCAGGATTACGCGGGCCGAAGTATGGTCTGTCTCGGCGCCCATCCCCGGAGGGGGGTCGGGCGCCGGGGTGATTAGTAAAGAGAGTGGCTCCTGACCCACGGGATCCTTGCCGTGGTCAGGGTTCCGAGTGATCGGCATGGAGTCTAACATGGGTGTGACCCTTCGGTTCCCACAGACGGCGCCAATTGTTACGAGGTGGAACTCGCGTACAATGAATTTGTATTGAGGGGAACCAAGGGCACGGTGGTTATGTTGATACGAGGGTTTAGGTGGGCTATTTAACAAGTGATTAGTGGGGTGAAGAGGCTAGACTTGCCGCCGGGGGTGGTCACAGAGTCAAATCTCACCGGACACGGTGGAAGAAGATCGGGTGGCGGGAGCCAAAGGCTGACGTTGACCAAGGGGCGAGCTTTCCTACACCACGAGCAACTCGTCAGAAGGGCAGTGTTGGGGTCCAACCCTTAGCCCCTCCGATGCCTAAGTCAGTAATAGGATTTAAAACGGGGGCTAGGCACGCCGATCGGACTGAGGGTGTGTCGACCGTACGTGGCGAGCTATAAGTGGGAGAACAAAGATGTGGACGACCTTTGCTCTCGTGTGTGAATAATGGATTGAGAGAGAGAATTTGCCAACCTCCTCACCGTAAGAAGTGAGGAGGTATTTATACCTGATGAGAGATGACTAGGTAGGGCTGACCTGGCATGCTGACTCGACATGCTGAGCTGGCTCAGTTGTCAGCGGAAGCTTCGGACGAGGATGTCAGGAACAGGAGTGCCTGCCCTGCTTTTGTCAGACGGCGCAACGGCCAGGGGCACTTTTGTCAGGATGTCAGGGCCGAAAGCATTAAGTGTCAGGGGGCTCAGCGGCCAGGGGGCGCTTTGTCAGATGGTCGGGCGGTGTTAGTGTCAGTCGTGTCCTTACACTAGGTTGTTTGTCGTACGTGATGAACTAAAGGTCTGGCTATGCTATCCCCGGTGCCGTGGTTCATGGGGACCAGCCGGGTCAACCTGCTCGGGGGTTGTCCGGCCCGGCCGCGCCCCTTTTTGGTCGCGGGTCGTGGGCCGCTGGCAAGGAGGGATATGCACGTGCCTACGTCAGCATCCCCGATGGCACTGTCTGGGCGCTCCCCAAGTGCACTACCCCTGGCGGGCCGAGCAAATGCGGTTGTACGCCTCGGCCGGGAGGGGGGAGCGCTGCGAGGTGCGCCCATTTCCATGTAGCCTCGGACCTCCGGGATGGCGGCCCTTTCGCGAAGGGGTGAGTTAATGGGGTATGCCGGCGGATCTGGCCGGGAGTCGTACTCCTACGATCTTTAGGTCGTAACAATATGAAATAACTCTCATTTAGTATGTTGGGAGTTATAATTGCTCTCATTGTGTGGGATTGCTCTCATTTTGTTGGAAGATATATTAACCTTGTGAAATTGTCCCCTTTTGGAATGTTGAAAGCTTTTTACTTAACTTTGCTTGGTATGAAAATGGGATTTATATGAAATGAATTGAGTTGGAGAAATTGGAAATGTGTTGGTGGATACATGCGAAATATGGAATGGGTGATATGATGTGATTAGGACATGAAGGTGGAGTGCAGGGGCATGGACAAAGTTGCCATGGTAGGAGGCGAGTGAAGTCACCGTGGGCAACCTCTTGATACCATTAGGTGGCTCCACGTTGATAACGGAGTAGAATCACTTGCACATGCACGCCGGCTCATTCATGGGATCCACTTGCATTGCATTGCATCGCATTACTTGTGCATCATGTGCATCATGGCATCATTTAGCATTTTTGGGTGATTTGTGGGCGTATGTATGTGATGGTTAACTTTTAAGAATGAATGTTGCCATGGATGTATTTGGTACTTGAATGAAGGTATGTTGGAAAGTGTGGTTTGTTAGTTGTTAGCAAATATTGTTATTCTTGTTGTTGTTGTTAGTAGTGATACTTGAGATCCCAATGTGGTTTCTTCATTGAGGTAGGAACCAACTCCACTAGGGTAGGATTTATTTACTCATTATAGTGAATATTCATTATAGTGAATATTAAGTTAGGGATTTGTGTAATATTTGTAGTAGGATTTCCCCTCACATGAAATATTTAAAAAAAAAGGAAAGAGAGTAAATATTTTCAAGGTTATTGTTAGAGAATTGTAGTGTGAACATATGTTCATGAGGTGGATCTCCCTAATACCTAAGCTTGTTATAAAAGGTGTTAACTTTGATCATGAATGTTAGGGATGTTTAATAAAGATGCTATCTTTAGGAGCCCTTAAGTAAAGCTTGTGACTTTATAAATGGAAGTTATGTTTTGTGTTAAAGCTTGGAACTTTCCTACATAAATATGACAAAAATCCCATTTTGTGAAAATCTACATAAAGTTGATAGCTTTCATGTAGACCTCTTTGTGATTGTTTTATAGTTGCACCCTTAAGTGGAAATCCTACATAGCTTGCTCTTATAAGCACTTAAGAAGTTGTTATGGTTGCATTTTGGTTACTAAAATTATTGAAGTGTGCATCTTGGTGTGAATTCCTAGGTGGGTTGCTAAATGTTGCCAATATACTATCTTTTGTAAGCATACATTCTAGTTTACATTGATATTAGAATGTCAAATTGCTTGTTTTAACATGTGGACATGCTATAGAGGCCTCTTTAGTAAGGAAACATGCATAAAGCTAATTTCTTATTGCTTGGTTGGGAAAGTATGCTTAAGTTGTGACAATTTGACTTGATGTGTAGAAAAATGTGGAGAACCCCTTTTTTGGTAGCCTTATAAAGCATTGATGTTCTTACTTGTTTACTTACAAGTTGGGTTCATTTGGAGGCATTTCCCTTGTGTAGACATCCCAGTGTGGTTTGTTACATTTTGGTGGTGTTAATGATATTGATGTTGGTAGTGGTGATATCATTAATGTTTCTTAAGAATGAGGTTGTGTTGATGTTTATAGTGGTGTTGGTGGTGTTGTTGGGATGTTATGATTATACTATGTTCTTTTTAGATACTACTTATGTTGTAATTGGAAACTTTTGATAAATACAAGAGAAACTCTGCCAAAATTTTTGTAAACACTTCCATAACATCCTAAGCACTAGAAGCTTAAGCTAGGAATACTACACAAAAAGTCACTTGCTAGCTCTCTTAAATTCCCACGTTTAAAAGAACACCCATTTGAAACAAAGAAAAGTTAGCAAGAGGGTCTTGACAACTTTCAAGTGGAAAGTTTTAAAGAGTGTAGGAACCTTAATTGATCATCACCTTCAAGTTCCTACAATCTCCCCTTGTGCAAACTTCAAGTTTCATATCAATTTGGTTCCATTTCTATAAAAAAGTGTGTTTTTCCATAAACTTGGTAAAGGAGTTTTTGTGGACATTCATACTTAAATCAAAATTGTAGTTTTCATATAACTATGAGTAAGCTCAAGCCTACTTAGGAATTACTACATGAAGCACTTTAAGAATTCTTTGAAAAACTTAAGTTTCATAACAGACCATAAATTGTTGCATGTTGCATTTGTATAGGTATAGGTACTCCATGTCATTGTGGTTGTGAAGTGAATAATGTGACTTGGTTTTATGGATGGTTGCAATATCAGATGTGGTTGCTAGTAGTAATTGTACTTGGGATGATGTTGTAACGCTAGGTTTCAGTTTCTTAATATTGCAGTTCACTTCTTTATATGACGGACTCACTTTGTTTTGCAAGCTATCCTCTTGCCGCAGGTACGTGTTTTGTTAATGATACCATTTACATTTTCATATGAATCTGCCGTGATATGCCATGAGTTAGTTTCCCGTTTGTTACTTAGTGCATTACATTTTTGTGCGCCATGTGAGTTGGGTTTGGACATCCTCCTGGGTCACGCTGTGACGTGTCCCCGTTGATATTTTTCAGGTGTTGGTTCGTGGAGTTGGAGGCCCACTAGTCCAGCTGGTTGGAGTTGGTTGGAGTCGAGGATTTTTAGAGAGTGTGAGAGTTTTAGGTGGGTGTTATTGTACTTTAGCAAGTTGTGGGTTCATGTCATATATATGAGATTTGTATTAGTGATGTTAATATTGGTTAGTTGTGTATTTATATGTATCAGTGTTTTAATTATATCAGTGTTGAGCTGTTGGTTTTGGTTTATCTGTGTTGACTGGAATGCTACAGATACTAACCCAGCAGTGCGGAGTGGACCTGCCGAGTTTTGAAAATTTGTATTTCTCTTCATAGCACCCGCCTCTTCGGGTATACCTGATACGGATTCGTACTTATCGTGTATCCCGGGGAGCGGGACGTTACGTTTGGTGGCCCATGCAGGTCCCCGCACTGCGGTCGTGTAGGATTAGTACGTGTAGTACCCCAGTGTTGAGAGTAGTTGAGTCCTAAGGTAGGTAGAGTCCAGCCTTGGGATTGGACTTGAATATCAGAAGATTAAGGTGTAGAGCCTCTGAGAGTGGACATTAGAGTGTTGATTGAGTATGTATGTTTAAGCATATGTATGTGTGTATGTATGTATACTTATGTATTGATAGCTATATAAGTATTGAATGGCCCGTCGAGTATATTGAGATGATATACTCCTATGTGTAAATATGATCGTATATGACTACGGTATGTGTATGAATGATTATATGGCTATGTGATTGTATTTGAATTATATGTGTTAATAAATTATTAACATATGAGTAATGTGAAAAATTGAGTTATCTACTTGATTGAGGTGCATGTAGTGTATAGATTCATTGCATGGTGTCTATATACTGTATGTGATGTGCACATGTAGAGTGTGCAGATGCGTGGGTGGATCCTTAAGTTCCACCCATGTATGTGTGGATATACCTTAAGAGTATTAATGTTGTGAGTTGATATATGTGATGAGTATATGATACACGTATGACTGTAAGCTGGTGCACTTACCCCTGTGTACGAATGAATGTATTTTTGCATGGTTATCTGTGTATATTGATATTGATAGGATAGATCTTGTGTGCGAATACATCTATGAATGTTGGATGGATGTTAGGGGACATACATGATTGTATGTCAGGGTATAGAGGTGCATGTATTTATGTGTTAATGAATGGTAGCCTAAGAGTAATGTGTGTCATGGGATTAGTTATTTGTCACGACCCGCTTCCCTAAAATGGAGGCGAGACGTGAAAAGGTCCGCACGAGAGTGGAGCTGTGAAGCCCCAAACCCGATAAGCGTCAAAAATACATAATCAGGTCCCTGTAACCACAACGGAATAACAATAATAACACAAGCAGAGACTGAAATAAAATCTCACATCTCATAAATTGTCCAACAAGATAATAAGTCCAACATCCAGAAAAGCCACCAGGCTAAAAGAAAAGAGTCTAAAGGCCCAGAACAAGGCCAACAAAAAGCAACAACAACAACAAGTATGGGTGCTACGCACCGATAACAAAACAACTGTCTAACAAAAGTAAAACGCAACGAAGACACTAGGACTGGTCCCCAGTGTCCACGTACTCCCCGTCAAACACAAGCTCGGACTCGGCGTCAGCAAACACCTCGTCCTCAACAAGGTACCCAGGCTCAGGATCTAACATGTGTCACCCAAAACAGTAAAGGGGCACATGTCAGCAAGTCTAAAAGACTTGAGCAAGGAAACTGAAAGTAAGGCTCTAGCAACCTAGCAATTTAGTATGCATGACATGGCAGTTATAACATGAGTGCACAATTGAAACATGGCAAGACAATTTGTACAAGAGAACAATTATCGGGACAAGTCAAGTCAAGACAAGACAAGACAAGAGTAGCCAAGCTACTATCAATCTCAATCAATTCACTATTCATGTTGTTTTGTAGATGTTTACGCCTTACAGCTGAATGGTTTCACATCCGCTGATTGGCCGCTTAACAACTACCCCAAACCCAAGAGTTTACGCCTTACCACTGCAGTTGCTGATCGGGCAGACTCCCAGTTGATTGGTCGCTTAACTCTTACCCCCAATACCCACACGTAATGGAGCCAGGGTCCCCGCACAATGAACTCAGCTAGTGAGCCTGGGGTTGCCCCGCACATGAGCTCGCATTATTAAACATTTGGCGTAGGGGTGCACCTAGCCGGAAACACGCAATTCGGGCATTGGCTATCAACCAACACATGGCCCGCTTCTGGAACACGAGCCAGGAACACAAGCATTTGTAGCAAAGCTACGCAATCACAGAAACACTTAAGAATGCAATGACATGACAATTAATTTGCGTACCGTTAATGGAAAGTAAACATGACATGGAAATTGTGCAACATGCTAAATGTCGGAACTAGCTTCGTTGTCAAGCTAGTTCCCCAATTTGCGCCTAGGCGAGTATCATTTCGTCGCCTAGCCTCTTTTACGCCTACAACAAGCAAATGGCCTAAAACATGGCCTAAACCCTAAGTGGCAAGTTTCACTTGCCTAGCACCGGGGATGACGACCATTTCGTCACACGGACGCCAATCTACGGGGAAATCGCTGTTTTGGGGGAACATACAACAAACAACATGAAATTTTATTAGGGTTTCATAAAAGTATAAATAGGTTATGAAAACAACGGTAGATCGATTTCTTACCAAGAGGAGACAGAAGAAACACTCCGGGGAACCCTAGGATCAGATCTGGAAAAGATTGGAGAAGTTTGGGGAAACTAGGGTTTTGGGGGATTTGGGGATTTTGATGGATTTGATGAGATTTTGGGGAAGATGAGAGGTAGATAGAGTGAATGGATGGTTTGGATGATGATTCTAGGGCTTGGAATGGAGAAATGAAGCTTGGAGGAAGATGGGGGCTCAAGGGGAAAGATTTTAGGGTTTTGGGTCGTGTTGGAGAAGATGAAATCGTTTGGGTTGGGTATAAATAGGTTGAGCTGGCGGCTGCCCAGAAATTAGGGTTTCAACACTAGTTAGTCGGTCAAAGAGCAACCACTGACCGATTAGTTTGACAACTAGTCGGTCGGTCGACCAACGCAGACCGACTAAGTGCAAATAGTAACTCCTGAACGAAAATAGGATTTTAGAGCTAGTCGGTCCATGAACAAATACTGACCGACTAGTTTAGCATCTAGTCGGTCGATGAACGTTCTTAGACCGACTAAGAGTAAACAGTAACTCAACTAAAATTAAGATGATGTGTTAGTCGGTTAAAGAAGCATTGCCGACCGACTAGTTTGCAACCTAGTCGGTCAACCAACGTTCTTAGACCGACTAACGATAAACAGTAACTCCTGAATAATTTAGGAAAGCCAACTAGTCGGTCCAAGAAGGATTGCCGACCGACTGGATCGTCATCTAGTCGGTCGGTGCCCCTTCTTATACCGGCTAATGAACACAAAAAGTTCCGATACGGAGCGCGGGGCCCTGGGATCGATTCCTAAGACTCCTAGGCTTGATCTAATAGTTAGATACGACCGTTATGAAGTCCGTCACGAATGACATACTTCGAAATCGACAATCC
>JAULAV010003322.1:0-25015 GCA_030789695.1 Scilla litardierei
GGTCCCACGAGGGTTCCCGAGTTGTATTTTCTATTTTATGGGACTGTGGACTTTATTTCTTTTAAAATGGTGACTAGTCGATCCACACAACAAATATTTGTGTCTGAAATGTATAATTACTTGTTTTATTTTAAAATATCTAATTATTGCTCATTTTAAACATGCTTAGATAATGGCAAAAATTGCGAGCGTAGACTTTGACGTATTGGATGCTACAGACAAAAATTATTTGAGCTGGCAGTTGTATATCAAATTCCACCTGCGCTCACAGGGACTGAGTCATGCCATTACTGTAGGCGATACGGTTTCTTACATAGATAAAGCGAAAGCAATTATCTATATCAGACGTCATATTGATCGGACCCTGAAGGCCGAGTACCTCATAGTGGAAGACTCTTACGAGTTATGGACCGCTCTCGAGGATAGAACAAACATCAAAAAGATGTTATCCTTCCTCGAGCGCGATATGAATGGGAGAACCTCCGTCTTCAGGACTTTAAGTCCATTGCCGAGTACAACTTGGCACTTTTCAGTATCACCTCATGCCTGAAGTTGTGTGGTGAGAAAGTGACAGAGGAGCGCATGTTGGAGAAGACTTACACATCCTTCTATGTCATCTTCATGCAACAGTATCGTGAACGAAAGTTCACGAAATACTCAGAGCTTCTATCATGCCTTCTGATGTCAGAACCCTTGTTAGCAATACGTAATACGGAAAATATTCGGAACGCGAATAAAACGTGTTTAATTCGATCAATTTCAAAAGGCGTTCGGTCAAAAATTCGGTCAAATATGCGCAATACGGGACTAAAACGTAAACGGGTTAAATCGTGTTTAATTCGTTAACCCAGATAAAAAATGCGACTAAAAATACGAATACTGTCAAGATATCATTCATCTAATTGAACTTAAAAATCAACAATATCAATATAAAATAAGAGTAACATAACTTCTATAGTCATGATTTAAATAAATTATATTCATAGTTTTAACCAAAATGACATGATCATACTATTATATTCCATGCAGCATGCCCTAAACCAAAGTATGATCATGAAATCATAGTTCAAAATGATTTAAAAGTGCCCCTAAAACGCGTTTAAAACACATAAAATGCGCAACACGGGGATTAAACGCGTTTTGTTCGTCTACCCCTAAAAAGCGCGTATTTTTCCGAATAATTCAAATGGACGGCCATTTAATACGGAAACCATTTTAGACTGATTTTAAACGTAAAAAATATAAAAATTCGCGTTTTTTACTAACAAGGTGTTAATACGGACCCTTCCGATCGCTGGAAGAGAGGGAGGAAGCACTGGGTCTCGAAGTACCCTACCTGAGTGCAATTGGAGCACTCCTTTATCTGGCAAACTGCACGCGTCCCGATATAGCGTTCGCAGTTAACTTACTAGCCAGATACAGTTCAACGCCCTCAAAGCGTCACTGGAACGGAGTGAAGCACCTTCTGCGCTACCTCCAAGGGTCAGTTGACCTGGGACTATACTTCAAGAAAGGCGTATCCTCCAACTTGGTTATGCAGATGCAGGATACAGATCTGACACTCACACCGCAAAGTCCCAGACCGGCTTCGTATTCACCTACGGTGGAACAGTCATCTCATGGAGATCTGTGAAGTAGACATCAACAACAACCTCATCCAACCACTCCGAACTCATTGCGATCCACAAAGCTAGCAGAGAATGCTTCCGGCTTCGTTCAGTCATCCACGGTCCACCACATCCTTGTGACAACGGGCCTGAAAACGGGAGATCTTGAACCAACCACCATGTACGAAGACAATGCTGCCTGCATAGCTCAACTACGAGGTGGCCACATCAAATGTGACAGGACGAATCACATTTTTCCAAACTCTTCTGGACGCATGAACAAGTAGACAACCAGATCTATATCCAGCAGATCCAGTCTTGCAACAACCTGGTAGATATATTTACTAAAGCTTTACCTCGCTGTACCTCTAGAAAACTTGTAATAGGAATTGGGATGAGACAGTTGAAAGATCTACAGGCCTGAAGCTTGTACGCAACAGGGGGAGTTAATGTTGCGTTGTACTCTTTTTCTCTTAGCTATTGGTTTTTCCCACTGGGTTTTCTATAGCCAAAGGTTTTAACAAGGCAACCATATCAACTCTGGATCCAGAAGTATCCACCTCTAATGATATCCATCAATCAGGAGAAGTTAAAGAGACCTGTACTCTTTTCCCTTAGCCATTGGGGTTTTCCACTGGGTTTTTCATGGCAAAGGTTTTAACGAGGTAAGAACTCTTAATTTAGGATTCAGAAGTATCCATACCCCCATGGTCAGATAAGCTCTATGAACCTTGAAGCGCTCATATGTCTAGCTTACAACAATGGATGGATAAGGGGAAGTGTTATAAGCGGGGTTTTGTAGGCCCATTAATGTATTGGGTATCCACCCATTATGTAACCCTAGTTCTATAAATATAAGGCTACGGGGTTCCGTAGCCGCCAAGCTTACAGCAAACTTCGATTTGTTTTTGTTTGAAGTTTTGAAACATTATGAAACTGTATTTGTCTCGTAAAACTTGAAGTGTTTTACTTGGTACAAATTCAGAACGATTTGATTTTATCCCTCCTACATATCCGAACTGAAATTGATGATATGTACTAGTAATAACCAATCTTTTGAACCTTTATTTTGACTATTAGATGTGCTGTATCTGACCCGTATATAAAATAAAACAGAATTCCAAATTTTAGTAACTTAAATCGTGAATCTTCTCACCTAATTGGTATTAGTGCTGATCGATAGTATCATAGTATTGGTTACTTTCGGATGGATCATATCGGCATGCTTGATATACAATATGAGACAAGCGATATGTATCATATATTTCAAACCTTGCATCACACCTTGAAGATGTCCTGCGGGCTGGAGAAGTCTACATAGCTTAAGCTCGTGGTAGCATGGTGAATCCTCCAACTCATAGGCAAATATGGTGTCTGGAGGAATTGTAAACATCTGGAGTGTTAGGATTGTTGCCTTGATTCATCATGGAAGGTTCAATTAGTTGGTAATTAAAGAAGAAACTAAAGACACATGATGTCCGGAGTTTATCTTCATAAGAAAACATGGGTCCAATTTAATTATGAATAGATTCATTACTAAAAGAGATACATTTGATGAAATTTTCGTGGTTCGTGGCTACGATTCATACTATCTCCCATGATGATTGTAAGGTATTTTGGACATACAAAAAGACACAATCTATGAGTTCCTTGTTGAAGGTGTAGGCAAAGACTCCTATTAGGAGGAAGAGAGAAGGGTCAGTAAGGAGAGGTGATGCAGACCTCTATGAAGATCAAAATGGAAAAGGTGCTTGACATCAATGGGTGATCTGTTCAACATGTATGAATTCAACTCAAGCCTGATCCATGTTCAAGGCTTCAGGCCTAATCAACACATCTGAATTATGATGGACTGGCTGAAGGGAGATAGTGGACTATTTGAGAGATGGCTTGTTTGATGCTCAGTTGGTTATTTCTTTCCATGCTGGTGTCGCCTTGAACTACCATGATACATGTTGGTGGTGGTCGAGTTAGTACACAACTTACCATAACAACCAAGATGGTAACATTCACATGGAATTATAGGGTTGTCGTATGATGTAATATGGTTGCATAACTCAAGTTAAACCAACAGTGCTTAATTGTGATCTTGACATCCGTGATTGGCAACTTACCATACTATACCATTTTCGCCAAACAAACCTTGTAACATTTGGGTCTATGCGGGGACATAAATGAGGGAGGCTATGCAATATCATGATCAGATAATACTGGATTCCATTTCAATTTTCCATAATAAAAGCAAATGAAAAAGAAAGCTTTGTAATGGTGACTTGCTATGATTATTATTAGTGGGTTATTTAACTTGTAAATCATTGCATCTTTTTTCAATTGAATTTTCCAATAATAACCGGAAAAAGAAATACCTAAATATCTTATAGTAACCAAAATGGGTTAAGAAGCTTCAGTGGCAGAGCTTCTAGATGTAGCCAAAAACACTGAGTAGAATAAATCAAAATTGAAAAAAGTTATTACATCTACTTCCTTTTGTTTCTCTTTCCAAAGTTTTGGGCCCCACGCAAATATCTTTGCCCCATGCAAAGTTTCGGTGGCTCTTTGCTTAGTGGATGAATGCTTGCATCGACAAACAATGGAGACATGCAGGAGGAGAATTCCTTGGAA
Source organism: Scilla litardierei (assembly GCA_030789695.1). Lineage (NCBI taxonomy): Eukaryota > Viridiplantae > Streptophyta > Magnoliopsida > Asparagales > Asparagaceae > Scilla > Scilla litardierei. Next base: position 4,230 of record JAULAV010003322.1, read on the forward strand.
CTTTGCAGAAGTCCATTGAAATATGCATTTTGCAAAAACATGTAAACAAGCTTTAACTTTTAAAAAAAGGTCTCTTTTGCACATATTTCTTCATCTGTTCTTAATTATGATTTCCAATTTTGTATTATATTTGTGATTCAAATTTCCAAACCACCTTTTTCAGTTAAAAAAAGAAATCTTCTACTAGATTGACATACCAAATATATGACAGAGAACTTCTTTTGTCTAGTTTTTTTTCATAAATAAGTTTGACAAATATACATTACCCATATAAAATTTCATTTTTGTATTTTATATTTGTGGCACATGCAAAAAAGACAAGTTGCTTTTACCTTAAGTTATCCAACTGTAACTTCTTAATGAACACCCATCTCTTATACATGTATGTGTAAGATGTGAACATCTGTTGCCAATACATTTAGTATTTAACTAAGGAGACTCTTTGTAACTATTGTTCATGCATTCGGGTTGGGAGGGATCTGCTATTATAAATATAAAGACCCGAGTGTCTAATTGTCAACCTCCATCTGATGCGTGCTGCCGCTGGCTGCCCCTTAAAGCAGGTTGGGCCCATGTTAATGATGGGAAAAACCCGAGTCTCTTGTTATGCATTTCCATTGACATGCCAAATACAAATTAATAAAATGGAGAAGTGATAAGTAGACATGCCCTATGATATGATTTTCTTGGGTTTTGTGGAATAAAAATAGGGGTTTTGATAGATTTTAGGGAAAGATGGGATTTGTTAGGGATTGGGGGGGGAATGGTATAATTTTTATTGATAAAAGAAAGAAACATAAGGATAATTTGGCCTCTTTCGAGAGGAGGACCGATCTCCCAAGCTTCAATTCGAGAGGAAGCCGAACTCTCACACTAACCTAAGGGTTCTACTCCTATTCTCAATCAGTTCTTCACCAAAGTCATCATAAGCATCCTCTAATCTATTCCCCTTTATTTATAATAAAATCCTAATGAACCGCTGTCCCTAAATTACCAAAAGACCCCCGACCTAGGGGTTTCAGCCTAAAATTACAGATATGCCCATGGACCCTCCAGATTACAATTTTACCACCGGTGCCCAAAAATTACACATCTGCCATTGGTCACCGCCGCACCCCCTAGTCTATCAGCCTACCCCTACAAAAATGGGTTAGCATTTTTCTTCTTTCTACTTGTTATCTTGCTTGGAGAACATTAGAAAAACTTCAGAGTTTTTCTTCCGCCATATACACAGAAGAATATTAAGATATGGTTACACCATGATAGGCAGATATACCATGTGCCTACATGCAGAGGGGACTGCAAGTTAAAAACTTTCCACCAGTGTTTTTACTTCTCTGAAGACAACCAAAGCGCATAGCGGCTGCAGCTTGGTTACCATTTGAATAGGAATCTTTCGGGCAACTTTTTATGCATAGGTCTACATCCGACCATCCAGATTGCAGGCATCCAACTTACATCTCATATCAATCACCTTAAAGCTTGTATCACATTTGACATTGGAATATTGTGCTGCAGTTTGAAAGCTACATGCAATTTTGTGAGTGTGTTTAGCTTGGGATGCTTGGGGTTTTTGGATACGGTGGTTCTTTCTTTGTATCCAAGTCTATGTGTATATGTATATGCATACATATTCATGTACACTAATTTATGAAATTAGCTGAAACTACCCCCAAAAATTTGCAGAAACTATCTGTTGACGGGTAAATTCGTCGAACAGTGCGGTGGAGCTGACGAGGACGCTGCTAATGACGTGGTGCTTCGTTGGCTAAAGAGTGGGACCCGAATATGGCTGAATCTGGGTCAAGAAGAGCTAAGGCCAAGCTATCGGGTGAATGCCGACCTTACTCCGAGTTATCTGCTGAGTCGACTGTTGAGCTGCCTGCAACATTGACAAATCGTCAGGGGGTCGGATTTATGTTTCGACCCAAATTTCCTCCGATGCTTAAGTCAGTAAGGGACTTAAAAGAAGGCTCGGAACAGGGAAGACCAACCTACTGGGAGGTCCACTTGTCACCGTCACATTGAGCTATGGAGGAAGAAATATAAGTGGAAAGTGAGAGAGTGAGTTGTCAAAGTAACTAGTGCTTAGTATCTCTGGAGCAATCCTATCCCATCGATGTTAAAGCTATATATAGGTGAGGGTTTTCCCTCAGTGCAGTTAGTGGATAACGGCTCTGCTGTAATGGTGGCATGATTGTCCAAAACAACAGACGTAACCGTTGTCCACTTACCCCGCCATTAGTAAGCTCATTATTAATCATCCCCTTGAGGCTCAGAAGCTCAATGGGCTGAATGTGGCCTTCCTTTGACTGAGTAACCGGTTCACTTTCTATGGGGACTTCTTGGGCCCCGTTAACAACACCTCATGTCCTTCGTGGGCTTCTTCATTTGGATCTCCTCTTCGTGGGCTGACCCAATTCTGCAACAATTGCCTCCATCACTTAAGCTTAGACGAAGCTTCGGTTGAGATTGAGTGATGTGATGCCTCATTAACTCCGAGCTTTTTGCTAAGTCGTCTGCTGAGCTATCTACAGCATAGACAAATCGTCAGTGGGTCGGATTTAGGTTTCGACACAAATTCTCTCCAATGCTTAAGTCAGTAAGGGACTTAAAAGAAGACTCGAGACATGCAAAACCAACCTATTGGGATGTCCGCTTGCCATTGTCACATTGAGATATGGAGGAAGAAATATAAGTGGAAAGTGAGAGAGTGAGTTGTTAGAGTAACTAGTGCTTAGTGTCTCCGGAGCCCCTCCTATCCTATCGATGTTAAGACTATATATAGGTGAGAGTTTTTCCCTCAGTGCCGTTAGTGGATAACGGCTCTGCTGTAATGGTGGCATGATTGTCCCTGAAAAACAGACGTAACCGTTGTCCACTTACCCCGCCATTAATAAGCCCATTATTAATCACCCCAGGCTCAGAAGCTCAATGGGCTAAATGTGGCCTTCCTTTGACCGAGTAAACGGTTCACTTTCTATTGGGGCTTCTTGGGCCCCGTTAACAACACCTCATGTCCTTCGTGGGCTTCTTCATTCGGATCTCCTCTCCATGGGCTGGTTCAGTTCTGCAACAATTGCATCCAATCATTTAAGCTTAGACGAAGCTTCGGTTGAGGTTGAGTGATGTGATGCCTCATTAAATGTGCACGACAGTCGAAGCGAAATTTTTTGATTTTGATCGCCAAAATCCCCACGTCTCTGATTCGGCAACTGCATTGATGCGAGGCTCAGGATATGAATGCCACGTGCCCCCTGATCAGATGGTTAGAGACCGATCGTAGGGAGATAATATTCGATTGTGCGAACTTTCTCGTTTGAACACCCAGAAAGAAATCCTTTGCATTCGCCATTGTTTTCATCCCATTTGAAGATCTTTCTCATGGCGTCCTCTCCAACATCCGGATCCGTTGAGCAGTGTGATGAGATGGAAAGAACCAAGTTGGCTTCGACCCAGATCTCTCGTCTCGAGTGTCCTTCAGATGTGGATGAGGCCCGAGTCGATGTTGATCCTTCAGAGCAAGCAATGGAGGAAGAGGAAAACCTAGCTCTAGTTTTTGTCAACCCCGAGGCTTTGATTTCTCGAGATGAAAAGGGGAAGCCCGGTGTGCCAGACGTGGTTGCTAGCCAAGGTTCTAGAGTAACGGCTCATCAGCTTCCGGAGCTTCAAGAGTGCTATATACGACATCCTTATCAAATTCGGCTGCTTCTGACAAACGAAATGGTTTGCTCCCCCGGAGAATGCGAAGTGGGGTGTGAATATTAAAGCTTTCTATCATGGGCTTCGCTTTCCTATGCACCTTTTCGTTCCACATGTGTTGAATACGTTAGGGCTTTTCTTCTGCCAATTGATACCCAACTTAGTGGGCAATCTGGTTGGCTTCATTGTGCTTTGTATGTTGACCAATGTGGAGCCGACCATGGCATTGTTCAATCATTTCTCTAAATTGAAGATCCTTACGTCCTCCGTGTGGTACTACATCATTGCCAGAAGGAACAAGCAACTAGTTAGAGATCTCCCCAGCTCTAGTCGAGGATGGAAGGTGCTCTTCGTGTTTATGGTGTATCCCGGCATGGCTGTCTTCCTTACTCATTGGGAGCTCCTAGGGCTCGCGGTGAATAAGGAAGCGCCCCTCACAAAGGAAGAAGCAAAAGTCACCGCTCGCTTGCTAGCTCTGCCGGAGAGGGTCAGATCGATGAAAAAACTCCTATCCGACGGGACTCTGCATGGAACTGTCTGGGCGGAGGATAGGGGTTTCTCTTAAGTTTCACCTGAATTCGTTCTTCCTTAACTCTTCCCTTACAGGCGTGATCAGACAAGATTATTAGGTCGACCCTAAACTTTAAGAGGCCTTCTGAGCTTCTCTTCAGTCAGTGGAGAGATGTTCGCCGATGTTCTGACCAGAACAGAGTGTTGAGTATTGGTGTTTCATACCAATCTTATTTTGATGATGATCACAACATTATGTTGTTGCTAATGACTCTCGTGTTTTAGTCTCACAGCTTCATTTCAAGAATATCTTTCTTGGAGATTAATCACTTGGTGCAAGAATGGACATCAAGTGGAGAAGGGCCAAAACGTGGACTCAAGGGGTGCCAAAGGTTGGAGATGATGGAGAGCATCAAGGCATCAAGATGGAAGACTTAGACTCTAAGGAAAGCAATGTAATCCATGTAATATTTTCTTTATTGCTTTCTCTCTCATTTGAGTCTAGGTTAATGTAATGCATTGATAGATGTTCTACTCATTCATGCATATGCATTTAGCCATCTTAGTGAGCCTTAGGATTATCATAGAATCCAACCTAATAGGTTCATCTTGTCCAAAGACTCATTTGGAGTTTCTGGCTTTCTCCTTCTACAGTCGACTGATATGCACTGCTCAAGTTAACATTTCAATTGACTCTACTTGAGCTTTTCGCATCAGTCGACTGCTGCTCAGTTCACAGTCGCCTGTATATTACAGCCGCATGGGAATTGGTCAACAGTCGTCTAAGTAGCGTAAGTGCAATCTCTGCCTCTTTCTGTTTTTCTCCATCTTCTGCAGCAGACGATTGATGAAGGAAGTACAGTCGCCTGACTATTTTACAGTCGACTGTATTATTGACATCAGTCGCCTGTATGCTTATCTGGAGAAAGAGTGCAGCTCTCTGTTTTATTCCATCTCTCGCAGCAGTCGCCTGTTGAAGGTCTTATAGGCGCCTGTCCTGTTTTCAGTCGACTGTATTGTCTTCTTCATTCGACTGTCCTGGCTCAGATTATAGCCGTTGGATATTTTCTAGCCGTTGATCAGTCGACTGTCTTATGATCATCAGTCGACTGTTGATGTCGTTTTCGCCCGTAGCAGCTTTGGGCTGTTGGCCGTTTTCTTGGGTTTTGAGGGTTGATATAGGGTTCCTATATATGTGGGTGTGCTGATATCTCTAGAACTTCTTGATGCTATTGAAAATCATTAGAGTTTAATTAAGCCACTCTCAAACTCTCTCATTTCCCTCTTAGAGCTCATTCTTCGCTTCTTGCATTGAAGTCAAGCTCAAGGGAAATCATCCAAGTGCAATTCTAGCAAATCTCATCACTTGGAGATCATCTTCCATGCCTTGCATTCATTTATGAGTAAGTTCTTCTCAAGGCATATGTAAGAGTATTTGTTCTACTTGGTTATTTCTTTGAAACCCTAGCTTTCTGTGTGAGAGCTAGTTACTCTCTGTGTGAGAGTATAACCTTCTGTGTGAGGGTTGGTGGAGATCTCTCTGTGTGAGAGTTTGAGTCTCTTTGTGTGAGAGCATTAGTCTTTCTGTGTGAAAGCAGGGATACCTATTTGTGGGAATCCTAAATTCTCTGTGTGAGGTATCTCTGTGTATGAGATTGTATTCACTTCTCTGTGTGAGAATTATAGTGAATATTCGTGTGGCTGGACGTACCCAACTTTGGGGAACCAGGGTAAAATCTTGTGTTTGCGTTTGGATTGATTGTGTCAATTATTTCCCCTTGCATTTATAATTCGGCATTTGCAAGTTTAATTTTAATTGGACAATTTTATTGCCATTACACTATTCACCCCCCTCTAGTGTGTGTTAGTATTGCAAGGGTAAGGCGATCCTTACAATTGGTATCAGAGCGAGGTTGAAGCATACAACAACGATGGCAAATAACGCTTCATCCATGTCTCATGAAGAAGGTTTATCAACCGTTCGACCCCCGCTCTTCAACGGATTCAACTATCCAAGTTGGAAGATCAAGATGATGATCTACTTGGAGGGTCAAGACCTTTGGGACATCACAGAGTCACCATTTGAGAAGCCTACTACACTCGCGGCTTCGAGATCAAAAGCGGAGAAGGACTCGATCAAATTTAATGCAAGGGCTATGAATGCATTCCATTGCGCCCTCACTTCAAATGAGTTCAACCGCATCTCCATGTGCAAAACGGCCAACGAAATTTGGCATACATTGGAGATTTCTCATGAAGGGACTTCGAAGGTAAAGAAATCTAAACAATGCGTATTTAGATCTAAATATGAGTTTTAGATGCAGGAAGGTGAAACCATCTCGGAGATGTTCTCAAGGTTCACAGAAATCGTGAACGCTTTGGAAGGACTTGGGAAGGTGATTTTCCAAGAGGATCAAGTGGAGAAGCTCCTTGACTCGCTCACATCTCAATGGGAGTCAAAGGCCAATGGTATTTTGGAGTCTTACGACATGTCCAAATACACTATTGAGGGAGTGCATTGGAAATCTAATGGCGTATGAAGTAAAGCTTCAACACAAGAAGGAGATTCAACCAACCAAGCCCGAGAAGCCGGAGAAGCAAAAGGGGGTTGCATTCCATGCCAACGAGGAGCCAATCAAATGGAGAAAGAAATTCCATCAAGAAGCTCCAAGTGAAGAAGATGAAGAAGATGAGGCTAGTGAAGATGAAGTCATGGAGCTTGCCACACAACTGAGAGCGTTCCTCAAAAGCAAGCAAGGTAAATCTTCTTCAAAGTTTGCCTCCAAGTCTAACAACTCTATTTGTTTCAATTGTAGAGGAAAAAGGTCATCTTTCTACTGAATGCCCTTCCAAACCCACCAAAGATACCTATAAGGGCAAAGGGAAGAAGCATTGGAAATGCATGTCCAAGTTCAAGAATCAAAAGATGGGACTTGTCGGTACTTTTGATGACTCTGATGAGGACACATCAAGTGATAAAGAAGAGGATGACAAGGAGAGAGCTCATATGTGCTTCGCGGCTTTTGATGATTCTTCATCAATCTCCTCGAGTTCAAGCGATGAAGAGGTGGAGGCGTGGCTCAACCTTAACAAGGAAATGTGCTTTATGGCAAAGGGGGAAGAGTCTTCGTTAAGCTCTAGCGAGGAGGAAAGTGATGAGGAAGTTGAGGAGGAGAAGCTATCCTACGAGGAGCTCGAATACCGCTTCAATGTGGTCTCCAATGGGACAAGTAAGTGCATCGACTCATATGCTAAATTGAAAGCTAAATTTAAAAATGCTATGAATAGGTTGCATGCCTTAGAATCTACTAGTGCAAATGACAATGATGCTATGCATGTTTGTGACACTAGTGAGAGAGACACACTTCTCTCTCAAGTTAAGGATTTGAGCATTTCTAATGAAAAATTATTAGCTCAAAATCTTAGCTTAGAAATTCGCATTCAACAACTTACGTTGAAATGTGAAGAGGAATCCCGCAAGCTCAAAAGCTTTGTGTATTCTAGGGATTCACTCCACGATTTATTGGAAAAACAACATCCGGTAAATCATAGATGAGGTTTGAGTTATATTCAAAATTTGGTACCCAAATCCACCTCTAATTTATCTTATGGTGCAAATACAAGAAATATTGCTAAAGCACCTAAGAAGAATCACCATGCTTTCTTGTATAACAATAACACCAACAAGAAGCATGTAAATCACAAGGTGGTGAGGAAAAATGAAAATCCTTCATTTTTTGCTAAGAAGCAAAATCCTCACTTCATGCATGCTAAGAAAATATTTTCTACACCTAAGTATGCCACATCCATCCCTCTTGCAAAGGCAAAACCCTTGCCTAGGAAATCCTTGAGTTTATGGATTCCCACTAAGGTTAGTGTGCAAGAGAGGAATAGCTGTATCAACTCTCTAGTTAGGGATGTGATCACCTCATGTGATTACATTAGGAAATCAAACTCCTCTTGGGTTTGGTTCCCTAATGTTTAGGTTCCTCACACATATGTATATTGCATAGGTATTGTGCTTAAATGCTTATTTTAGCATACCCATTGTTTGTGTGTGTTTCATGAGTTTCAAAATATTTTCAAACTTTTTTCATGAAAAGGGGGGACCTTGGGGATTACATTGACATGCATGCATTTATTGATCCATATGTATGTCAATGGGGGAGTTAATATGTGTATGTTTAAAATGTTTTAAAACATATTTTGACTCTTATTTCGGGGTGTGTTCGAGATCATTATCTCTTGGTTATTTTTGGTCTCAAACCAAACCTCTTGTATATTGCCAACATGTTCATGTTATATCCCTTTTGGCAATATCATTGTGTATCTTTGAAGCTTGATTTTTCCATATCTATTGCTTTGATACACTTTAGGCCTATGGCTCCATTATATGTATATCAATTAGTAAAGAGGATTATTTTTCAAGATTCTTTTTCTACAGTTGGTATTTACCTCAATTGTTAGAGATTGTTAATCTCCTTTATAATTGGTATTAGATCCTAGAAGTCAAAACTTGACCATTTCTATGATCTAGGAGGAGCATGAGATAGTGATTGATACCCACTAAATTTTTCTATTTGGTATCATACATCTCCTTATTTCTTGCATATTGTCACATCTTGATTAAGATGATAAAGGGGGATATATTTGATGTCCACCTTTTTGACGATGTCAAGGGGGAGAGATATGTGCATTATGTAAATGTCTATCTTGTATTTCATACATATGCATATTGGGGAGAGATATATCTATGAGGAGAGATATATGTGATTGTATAAACCATTCATGTTTGCATGATATTGTCTATTACAATTGGTTTATGTAATCCATGTCTATTATATGTCACCATGATCTTATTTGGTAGAATGAGTATTTACTATTGTGTAGCTCATTGAATAATTGGTGCATATAAGTAGGGGGAGTTCATTAGCACTGTGCTTTAATTCTTTGTGTTTTACATAATGTGTGTCATTATCAAAAAGGGGGAGATGGTTGAGTATTGATGTTTCATACCAATCTTATTTTGATGATGATCACAACATTATGTTGCTAATGACTCTCGTGTTTTAGTCTCACAGTTTCATTTCAAGAATATCTTTCTTGGAGACAAATCACTTGGTGCAAGGATGGACATCAAGTGGAGAAGGGCCAAAGCGTGGACTCAAGGGGTGCCAAAGCTTGGAGATGATGGAGAGCATCAAGGCATCAAGATGGAAGACTTAGACTCTAAGGAAAGCAATGTAATCCATGTAATATTTTCTTTATTGCTTTCTCTCTCATTTGAGTCTAGGTTAATGTAATGCATTGATAGATGGTCTACTCATTCATGCATATGCATTTATCCATCTTAGTGAGCCTTAGGATTATCATAGAATCCAACCTAATATGTTCATCTTGTCCAAAGACTCATTTGGAGTTTCTGGCTTTTCATCAGTCGCCTGCTGAAGGAATAACAGTCGACTGGGTGATTTCCAAGTCGCCTGTAGATCCTTCTACAGTCGACTGATATGCACTGCTCAAGTCAACATTTCAATTGACTCTACTTGAGCTTTTCGCATCAGTCGACTGCTGCTCAGTTTACAGTCGCCTGTATATTTACAGTCGCATGGGAATTGGTCAATAGTCGTCTGAGTAGCGTAAGTGCAATCTCTGCCTCTTTCTGTTTTTCTCCATCTTCTGCAGCAGACGACTGATGAAGGAAGTACAGTCGTCTGACTATTTTACAGTCGTATTATTGACATCAGTCGCCTGTATGCTTATCTGGAGAAAGAGTGCAGCTCTCTGTTTTATTCCATCTCCTGCAGCAGTCGCCTGTTGAAGGTCTTACAGGCGCATGTCCTGTTTTCAGTCGACTGTATTGTCTTCTTCAGTCGACTGTCCTGGCTCAGATTATAGCCGTTGGATATTTTCTAGCCGTTGATCAGTCGACTGTCTTATGATCATCAGTCGACTGTTGATGTCGTTTTCGCCCAGTTTCTAGCCGTTGCAGCTTTGGGCTGTTGGCCGTTTTCTTGGGTTTTGAGGGTTGATATAGGGTTCCTATATATGTGGGTGTGCTGATATCTCTAGAACTTCTTGATGCTATTGAAAATCATTAGAGTTTAATTAAGCCACTCTCAAACTCTCTTATTTCCCTCTTAGAGCTCATTCTCATATTCTTGCATTGAAGTCAAGCTCAAGGGAAATCATCCAAGTGCAATTCTAGCAAATCTCATCACTTGGAGATCCTCTTCCATGCCTTGCATTCATTTATGAGTAAGTTCTTCTCAAGGCATATGTAAGAGTATTTGTTCTACTTGGTTATTTCTTTGAAACCCTAGCTTTCTGTGTGAGAGCTAGTTACTCTCTGTGTGAGAGTATAACCTTCTGTGTGAGGGTTGGTGGAGATCTCTCTGTGTGAGAGTTTGAGTCTCTTTGTGTGAGAGCATTAGTCTTTCTGTGTGAAAGCAGGGATACCTCTTTGTGGGAATCCTAAATTCTCTGTGTGAGGTATCTCTGTGTATGAGATTGTATTCACTTCTCTGTGTGAGAATTATAGTGAATATTCGTGTGGCTGGACGTACCCAACTTTGGGGAACCAGGGTAAAATCTTGTGTTTGCGTTTGGATTGATTGTGTCAATTATTTCCCCTTGCATTTATAATTTCGCATTTGCAAGTTTAATTTTAATTGGACAATTTTATTGCCATTACACTATTCACCCCCTCTAGTGTGTTGTTAGTATTGCAAGGGTTAGGCGATCCTTACACAGAGATCGGTCAAGTTCGCTGGGAGCTCATCTCAAGCGGCCCGAGACGTCTCTTAGAAGGTTCAGAGCTTGAAGAAGAAAATGCCTCGTACTACGGCTGAGGCTGAGAGAGCCAAGAAGCAATGGAGAGACGATGTATCCGCCGCAAGTTCGAGCTCTCTGAACACTGAAACAGCCGAGGCTCGAGTCGCGGTCCTTGAGCAAGTTCGGGCTGTCGCTCAGGAAGAATCTTCGAGAGGATTGATGCTGCCTCAGGAATCATGACTCTTCACGAATACTTGGCCATGTGGCGGTCTCCAACCCCCCCGACACCGTTGGCCGATGAGATTCATGCTGAGCTTCGGTCAATCTTGTTGGAAGATAGTTCGCCCCAGCCTCCATCAGAGTGTCCCCGGGATGAGCTTCATCAGTTCACTTATCCCGTGGGAAAGGGAGTCTGCTTTCTTGAATTGTGGAGGTGTCCGAGTGGTTGAGAACTCGATCCTTACTCAGGATATGGCCATCTTAGGAAAGGTCGATTATGAGAGGCTGGCTACTCTTATGGTCCAGCAGAGCCACTATGTAGGTAAATTCCCTTCTACTTCAACGATGTCACGTTCCAAATTTGACCTCCCTTTTTACTTGGTGATATGTAGATGGCTGTGGAGTTATGATGGCGCTCCCCGGTGGTAGCTAATTATGAGGCTAAATTGGCCAGCAAGCGAAAATGGGTTAGCTGTCGCTCAGAAAGCCCTTGATCAGGTGAAGGTGAAAGTGGATAGGTCGTCGCTTCGTCAGGCCAAATTTGTATATCGGATAAAGTAGATGGAGGGGGAGCTGGCTACAATAAAGAAGAGGGCTGAAGACGAGGCTAAACTCAGGATTCAGGCCAAGCAGCAATTGCTTGAAGAGGCCACCCTCAGAAAGCAGGCTGAAAAGAAGCGGCTGCTTGAAGGAGAGAAGAAGTGGTAGGCGAAGAAGGCCGAACTTCGGGCTCACTTGCTTGCCGCTTCGGGGGGAACTGATCCTTAGAAGATTGCAGTGGAGAAATATAAAGAAAGCCTCGGCTCCATTGAGCAATTGTGCAAGGCAGGGTTCACACGGTGCCGGCTGAAAATTGAGCGTAAGTTCCATTCTTCGGGAGTCAATTTTGACCAGCTGACATTGGCGTCAAACGATGAGCTTGAAGAAGAGGATGGTGATGCTTCATCCAGGGGACTGACCACGCTTCGGTCGGGGGAGCAGCATCCTCGGAGGGTCGTCATCATGATTCCGTCGCCCCGTGATTTTTGAATGTGGAAACCGATTTTGCCACGATTTTTGGTGTTAATAAACAGAATAAAGTTTATCGATTTTTTAATTAATAAACAGAATAAAGTTTACTAAATACATTTTTTAGTTATCTAGTTCGTATTCATGGAGTATAGTATATCTTGTCTGCCCCTTCAACAGCTTGGACTCATGCGCTGATAGGAGGCTGAGAGTAAGCTGTTGAGTCACGAACCTTTATCTCAGTCGAAGGAATTTTCGAAGGAATTTCATACCACCCCATTGGTCGACCACTCTCGCAAGGGTATATATAATTTGTCCCCGTTCGTATGGCTCGGCCGGCCCGCGAAGGGCCGTCCCTCCATTCGTGTAGCCGAGCGGCCCTCGAGGGTATGTATAGCTCGTCCTCGGTCGTATGGCTCGGTTGACCCGCGAAGGGTTATCCTTTCGTTCGTGTAGTTGAGTGGCCTGCGAGGGTATAGATAGCTCGTCTTCGATCGTATAGCTCAGTCGGTCCGCGAAGAGTTAGCCCTCCATTCGTATACCCGAGATAAATGATATGGCATCCCCGATCGTATGACTCGGTCAGCCCGCGAAGGGGAATTGCCTCTTCGTTCGTATAGCCAAATGGCCCGCGAGGGTAGCATATATCGTCCTCGAGCGTATAGCCCGGTCTGTCCGCGAAGGATTGGCCCTTCGTTCGTATAGCCGAACGGTCCGCAAGGGCATAATCAACTCGTCTCTAATCGTAGCTCGGTCGGCCTGTGAAGGGGATGTCCCTTCATTCGTATAGCCGAGCGGCCCGCGAAGGTGTAGATAGCTCGTCCTCGATCGTATAGCCCGATCGTCCCGCAAAGAGGATGGCCCTCCATTTGTATAGCCTAGCGAATCATGAGAGTATAGATAAGCTCGTACCGATCGTATAGCCTAGTCGGCCCACAAAGGAGATGACCATCCATTCGTATAGTCGAGCGGCCCGCGAGGGGATAGTCAGCTCGTCCCCGATCGTATAACCCGGTCGGCCTCGCGAAGGGGATGCCCCTCTGTTCGTATAGCTGAGCGGCCTGCAAGGGTATATGTAGCTCATCCTCGATCGTTTAGCTCGGTCGGTCCGCGAAGGGGATGCCCTCTTCGTTCGTATAGCCGAGCGGCCCACGAGAGTATAAATAGCTCATTCTCGATTGTATAGCTCAGTCGGCCCGCGACGGAGATGTCCTGCCGTTTGTATAGCCGAGCGGCTCATGAGGGTATCATATGCGTGGACCTGCGTACTTGGAAAGAAAACAAGGTCGACAAAATGGACCTCATAAAGCACATTAGTCACACACTTTATTAGCTCGAGATAGTGAGATTTAACAGAAAAGAATTTTATTGATTCATAAAGGAAAATACGAAAAACAGAAATTCGAACATGTGTTTATTCCATGTGAAGCTTGAGGCGTCGCCTTACACCTTCCAAGCTTTCAACCAATATGATCATCCTTGAAGGTCATTCGACAACCCGGGTGATGTACGAGTCAGGCAAGGCCCCTCGAGGTCCCCTTAGCTCCATTCGCTTGTTAGTTGTCAATGAATTTCTTTAAGTGGCCACGCTTGATTATGGCTTCAATGTCCTTCTTTAGTGTCCAACAATCATCGGTGTCGTAGCCATTATCTTGGTGGTACCTGTAATATTTGAGGTCATCTCTCTTTTCATACCTGCCCTTTTGCTGGGTAGGATGTCGGTCGAAGAGTCCTTCGCCTTTTTCATAGGCCAGGACTTCGGCCCTGGCAGCATTCAGTTTGGTGAAGACCTCGTCGGTTACACATGTACGACCTTTGGAACTCCTTTCTCGTCGTTGCCGGTCCTTAGGCCCTCGACAGGATCCATCATGGGGTCGAGCTTCTCTCCTCGCTTCTGCTTGTGGTTTAGAATATCTTTTCCTTAGGATGGCCAGTGCTTCCTCTGACAGCATGTATCGTTCTGCTCTAGTGAAGATGTGGTCGAGGTCACGCGGCAGTTGCTGGTGTAGTAATTTTACCAAATCTTTATAGTGGATTCCTTTCGTGAGGAGCTGCAGTGACGGTTTTGTCGTTGCAGCCTTCGACGTTCAACCTCTCATTATTGAAGCATGTGAAGAAGTGTCGCAGCATTTCCACTTCTCCCTGCTCCAGATTGAACAAGTGGGCTAAGCTTTGTTTCCGTCTACGTCCTGCCATGAACTGCCGACAGATTGCTTGGGATAAGCTCTTAAAAGACCCAATGCTATGATTGGGCAGCATGTTATACTATTCATCTGTCGCCTTGGTCAACGTTGTGTGGAAGGCTCGGTACAGGAAAGGTTCACCCATCCTGTGTATCTCCATCATTCTTGTATTTTTGTTCGTGCTCGCAAGGGTCGTCCGTATCATCATACTTGTCCAGGGGAGGCATCTTGAACCTTGGCAATCGTGGGGCTGAAGTGATGCTGTTCTTTAGCAGGTCTCGCTCGTCGGTGGATGGTGGATCGGGACGTTGTACGTCAACCCGGCGTCTAGTTTAGCGACAGGTGGATGCACTGGAGGAATTTACTGGATTCCCTTCTAAATTATCGGGGGAGTTGAGAGGATTGTCTCCTCGGCCCTTTTGCTTGTGCCTGGATTTGGAATTCTGGGGTGGACTGCGGCTGCGGTCCTGAGTATGGCGGGCCTTTGCTTGCTCCACGTCGCTATGAGTAAGGCTGCAGGAAGCTCTTCCATTTGTAGAAGGTCCCGGTCCCTTGGGCCCGGCAGAGCGATTGTTGCCATCCCTCTCTTCCATGACATCCATCGACATTGCGGGCCTCGCGTCTTTGCCGATGTGAAGGAGTAGCATCAGTCAGAGGATTGACTTGTTGCTCCAAGTTCAACTCATCATCCCTCTGGCTCCTTGGTGCGAATTGTTGTTCGGCGGTCACCAGTGACGGTTGGTGCACCACTCACTTTATGACAGTGGTCAATGCTAGATGTTGGCATTGACCGCTTGCGAGAATGCTTGGAATTGCTCCGGCGTGACCAGATGCGGCTCTGGCCTCCCTTGGAAAGAAGAAGAGCCGGAATCTTATTGGATGATCAGGGCGTCAAGGTCCCCGCTAGTGAATGGTCCCGTAAACCCTTGATGGGTGGGCTGAGTCGACTTTGTTGTTGACAAGGACGTTGACTCAGCGTTTCCCACAGACGGCGTCAACTGTTGAAGGGTAAATTCGTCGAACCGTGAGGTGGAGCCGACGAGGACGCCTCTGATGACGTGACGCCTCGTCGGCTGAAGAGTGGGACCCGAATATGGCTTAATCTGGGTTAAGAAGAGATACATTCGAGCTATTGGGTGAAGCCTGACCTAACTCCAAGTTATCTGCTGAGTCGACTGCTGAGTAATTTGCAGCACAGACAAATCGTCAGGATGTCAGCTGAGTAATTTCCGACCCAAATCCTCTCCGAGGATTAAGTTAGTAAGGGACTTAAAGAAGACTCGGGACAGTCAAGACCGACCTATTGGAGGTCGACTTGCCACTGTCACACTGAGCTATGAAGAAAAAAATATAAGTGGAAAGTGAGAGAGTGAGCTGTCAGAGTAATTATAGTAATTAGTGCTTAGTATCTCTGGTGCCCTCCTATCCCTTCTATGTTAAGACTATATATAGGTGAGGGTTTTCTCTCAGTGCCGTTAGTGGATAACGGCTCTGCTGTAATGATGTCATGATTGTCCCTGAAAAATAGGCGTAATTGTTGTCCACTTTTCCCGCCATAAATAAGCCCATTATTAACCATCGGCTCGGAAGCTCAACGGGCTTAACGTGGCCTCTCTTTGACGGGGTAAACGGTTCACTTTCTAGGAGGATTTCTTGGGCCATGTTAACCACACCTCATGGCGTTTGTGGGCTTCTTCATTCGGATCTCATCTTCATGGGCCGGCCCAACTCTGTAATACTATCCATGTTGTATTGGCGTAGGCCCGTAGTGAATACCAATACCTGATCAGGGGTAGTTTCTGCTAGTTTCTTAGATTAAGCGGTATTAATACCCCCTATGCTATAAAAAATGATGGATAGGTTTTGCAATTAACCTCCTTTGGATAGTTTTTTTTTTGTTTTTTCTGTGTTTTTTTGAGTTTGTGTGTGTGTGTGTGTGTGTTTTTTTTTTTTTTTTTTTTTTTCTGTTTTTTTTTTTTTTTTTGGGGGGGGGGGGGGGGGGGGGGGGGGGGGGGGGGGGGAAGTGGCTTTGGGCGGGCATGCACGTGGCCACAGTATGGGAACGTGCATCTTCTACCTTCTTGTGAGAGATTGACATTTTTAAAGGAATCATATCCAACTCCAAACTAATTATACATTATTATCAGCCTCCCATGCTTTTGCAATTTCTGATTGAATGCAGTTTCTTCATTTATAATTATTGTGGTTTATGTGAAAAATGCTTGTCTTCATTTTTACTATGTTATATGTTTTGTAGTTGGTTCATTTTGCCCGTTTGCTGCTACAATATCCTCTTTGCAGGGTTAAATATATATTTTTCATTCTTCTAAATTGTTTTTCTATATTTTGCTAGTATGCTTTGTTGAAAACTTTGTTGTGTCTTTTTTCCCTGTTGAATTGCCTTATGTTTAACAAAGTTGTAATTTTGTTTGCTATAAATTTCTCCAGGCTAAGCAGAGACGGAATAGTCGTAAAGTCAAGGATAGAGCAAAGGATGAGACGTCTGATATGATGATGCTGGACAAACATCGAGAACAAAGCCCATCTGATGAAAGCATGGTAGAAGAATTCTCTTCTAAGCAGGAAATATTAGCCCCCGGAAATGCTTCCGACACTTCTGGTACTGTGGATGACGTTGCCGAGACAATTCAGCCTGATTTGGAAGACATAGATTGTAATCCTGTCAATTGGGATACAGATGCATTAGAATTGCACCCTACCATGGAATCTCGTAACTGTGTGATTCAAAATGGGCAAACTGAAAATAGGACTACTACTGTTGTGGATGATAGTTCGTCGACATGTTCAACTGATTCAATCCCTTCAGTTGGGATGAATGAATCATACAAGGGAAATGCTTCGCAGAATAGTAGAAGCCGAACCACGCCTAACAGGTAAATTATAATTTAGACCCGTTAGTACTTAGTACTGCAATACTTGGTAGGATGTTTCTGATGAAAACCGATCATGCAGAGTGAAGAATCAACGGGGGAAAGACACGCAAAACCGACCATCAGATACTAGTCATCTGGTCAGCGCCACTGGCAGGACTCCTAAACCTGAAGCAGAAGGTGTTGATAAGAGACAATCTCTTCAACAATATCTTGGTGAGAAGGCAAGTCTGATTCTGATTTGGGTCTTCTTTAATCATGGAAATAACATTTGTTTACACTAATTACAATCTTACAATGCAATGTTGCATTCATATCTTTGCTTCGAGGTGGTTGTGGAAATATATACAAATCCTTATTCACATGCGTTGACGTTTGGAATACACTGTAAATTTTAGCATACGTCAGGTGTGCCCTATATATATCCATCGAGTATCAAAATATCATAGCATTCTCGTTTCTGGTACTCATTTTTGTGGGGAAAATAGGCTGGTCCAATTTACCTCTGATAGAATTTTCTTTCAATGCCATGGACTTGCAACATCAGGTTGTACTTCAGACGTGTCTACACATTAATGATACTGCTTTAATTTTTAGGACCAACACCATCCTCAATCACACAATTTACACCTGCAGCAGAACTGAAGTTTCACGAACCTTTTGATTGTTGGTTCAAGCTAAATTACTCTCTTCCTCGCTTCTTTCACATTGAGCAATGGCTAGGAAGTTTTTGTTTGTAAGAGAGTTGCATTTTTTCATTTTCTGTTTAATTATGGTTTTTTTTTTCACTTGAACAAAGAGTCCTTTCATACATTAATAAGAATGCCCCAACAATTTACCAGAAAATTATTATTTATCCCCTCTTTTTCATGCGTATGTAACAATATATGTAGAATAATATTGCATATGCTATCTGCACATGTAACCCATGGTACTAAAGCTTCATAACATTTTATTTTAAAACCGCATTGATGTACTTCAGTACTTATCTCAGGAGGAAGTTGCCCTGCGACAAAAGGAATTAAATGGGAAAGATCAAGTTCATGTCATGCAGCCATCCCATTCAAGGACGTCAGACACAACCTTGGCTCGAGCATGTCAAACTGTGAAGCCACCATGTGTTCCATTGCTGCAGACAAGGGAATCTTCCGACAATGCTGCACCCAGTACAACTAGAACCAGCAGCATCACAGTTGAAGCAGTTAACATGAAAGAATTGCATTCCAGTAAACCATTCCCATCCAGTGTACATGTGCGTCAGGCAACAAGATCTTCACAAGTCTCCTCGTCCAAATCTGAAGCAGAGAAGCATACTGTGCCACCAAAGAGCACTACAGTGCAACAAGCCTCGTCAATGTCAAGGCCTTTGAGTGCCCCACTCATTCCAGCACAAACGCCATCTGTTCCAGTTGTCTCCACTGTTCAGACAGCACCTCTGCTTTCACGCTCTTTAAGTGCTGCAGGTCGATTGGGCACAGATCCATCCCCGGCAGCTCCAAGTTTCGTTCCTCAGTCATACAGAAGTGCCATAATTGGCAAGAACGATATGGCTGCAATCCCTTCTGGCTTCTCTCATCCAGCTCTTACTTCATCAAGCCAAGCGTTCATTTCATCTGTAGTAGTGCCGCCACCCCAAATGAGTTCCACAAGAGATCAAGCCATAGTTCGACCAGGATTAACTTTTGGGTCGATGAAGCCTGAAGCATTTCCGAGCCAGTACCAGCCAAGAGATGATTGCCCGCGTCCAGAACCCAGCAGCATCACTAGCAACAGTAGCAGCGGCAGCCTTTACAACTCAAATCTGGTAGCAGGCATAAAACGGATGGACATTCATAGCGAGTTGCAGGCAAGAAAGCCGAACTCTGGCCTAGGGTCTTCTGGTGTCATGTCATTCCCACCACAAGGTATGGTAGCAGATGAATTTCCCCACCTGGATATTATCAACGACTTGCTTGACGAGGACAGAAACGTTGCTATGGCAGCTACAAGCCTGAATTACAGTCACCTTCGTCAGCACAACAACAATCACCACCACCACCACCTGTTCAACCGGCATTACTCCTTCCCGGGTAATGATGACATCGGATCTTTTAGCAGCCTTGCTCATATTGACGAGACTGGGTGCTACTATAATGACGGGGGATTCCTGGGTGCCTATGGTTCCTCGAGTGGAAGTCCTCTCCGTGGACTTAGAGACCGACAGTTGGATCTGGCTTCATATGCCAATGGGCAGGTTCAAGGGGTGACCCAGAACCAGTGGCCCTATGGTGCTGCTGATTTATCGATGCCGAGTTTAGGGAGTGCTACTGATGCTGGTGGGTATTCTTACCAACTTCCAGATAACATGAATGGGATGAGCGGATACATGTACCCTCGGCCATGAAATGGGATCTGATGATCATAGTTCTGACATCGCCATACTCATCATCCTGCACCAAATAGTGGAAATGAGGTATGTTTGTTGGGATCGAGCTTCTGAGGCAAACCTTAGGATGAAAGAACCATCTTTGTAGAGAGACGCAATGTATTTCATTGAGCTTGCTGCTTGGAATTCTTATGCCATGCTCAATGTTTGCTTGGCTCAGCCGAAAGCAGCGGCAAAGCCAGCTTATAGTGTATCTCTGTTGCCGAGTTGTGGGTGCAAACGAGGCTTGTTAGTCTGATGCTACATCATTTTTCAATTGTAGTGTCCTTTTAAGGGTAAAAATTCAACATGGTTTTCTTCTACTTTATTTCAGTTCTATTTTTGCCTCTTGATTTTTATTATTGTCTCTGCGTATGTGTGGCCCTGTGTGCTTCTGTTCGGTTTATTTTAGTTCGGTTTATATATCGGCACACGTGGATGTTCGTATGATCCATATTGGATGCTAAAGGTGCATATACACACGCATGTTACATGTATAATTTTCTCTTTCAGATTCAGGAGAGTGTAAAAAGTAAAAACATGAGAGGAATATCATAGAATTCTCATCGGCCTCACGAACCACGCGGTCGGCTAAAGTCGAATTCCATCCTCATACTAGTTAGTGTGCGAGAAGACTTAGCTCAAGAAATTCACTAAACCTAGCTTTCTGAAACTATCTCGGTTAATAAACATAGACTAGTCAGCAATTTGATGTGTATAATGTGGAATGCTTAGCCAACCTCGTGTCTAATTCAAGCCGTTCGTTGCCTATATATTTTCCAATTCTAACATCTCCCCAAACCCATATCTTTCATATGATTAACGTGAACAAATTGAATACAACCTAAAATATTCTGAAATGTCAAATTATCTCCACAGATTTTTCTGATTTATTTTCTTGTATGATTTATATTATTAGTGCTTCAAATAGCCAGTAAATCTACGAATACTATCCATCCATCGTTGTACTACGAATCTTGGCCCCTCGTTAAAATTTTGTGAAATTTATGTTTTTAGCGGCATTCTGAATCAAACTTATTGGATATGCAAATTGTTACTACATTGGGCCCGGCCCACATGACGGAGAAAATATTT
>JAULAV010003323.1:0-25000 GCA_030789695.1 Scilla litardierei
TTCGGTAAAAAATAACGAGGTTTGACCTTAGATCAAGGCATTACAAAAAGTTCTATTGTTTCGAGCCCGTTAAATTTTGTAACAGGTAGATCGATACTCAAATCCTCGTAAGATTCACCCATTATTTTCCATGAATTATATAACTGTATGGATTAAACATCAAATTTTTAAAAACATTTAAAAAATAAAAAAATTATTTCACACGGGGTGACCTGTGTGAAATTTTCACATCGAATCACCCATGTTTATATGTATGAGTAAAATTTGGTATCAACTACCCATGTATAGGTTCAAACCCCCGATCGTATGCTATTCTTTCCTTCGAGTTGACCCATTCATTTTGATCTTCATGGTCTAAAACCCTAAACCTCAAATTTTAGATGAATTTAAGGAGTTTTACTTGTTCATCCACCCATCACAAATTTAATGATTTCATCGTACCAGAACCTTTTGTAATGGTTAGATGAACAATTAAAACACATAAGCTTCACGTAAAACTTTGTAGTTTATGATTTTAGAACATGCAGACCAAACAAAATGGATCTAATTGTTGATAATGGGGAGCGACTGAGTTGCGTGCGCTACCTATTGTGGAAATTTCCTAAATGGGTAGCTAATTCTCATATTGCTATACACACGCAAACAAAAATACACACACAGAGACAAATATCTATTTTACAATTAAGGGCTTTAATGGAATGTTTGTCCTACTAAAACAAGCCATTGGCCTAGGGTTTGCACCGTGGCATGGTGGGGCTCCCTTGGGGGTGAGTGGGAACGTGGGCTTGCTTTGAGGTGTGGTTTTGGGGAGTTGAATTTAATGTCCACCCAATTTCCTTTATTTACAAGCTTGTCGTTAGTATTGTTGCACTTTGGGCCCCCCCAGGTTTTTTTTGCAATCCAACCCCTGATTTTCGTCCTTTTACCTCTCCGACGATGCACACACACACACACACTAACACTTCTCGCTCCTTTTTGGTTTCGCGTGTGCACCATATCCTTTCCATGGGGGGTTTTAACCATCCGACGATAGCCACACACACCCACACTTCTTTCTCTTTTTCGGTTGAACGCGGGTCCCGCCTCCTGTGTGGGGGGGTTTTTGTTGGGTCACCATGCACTATGTGCATGTGTTATTTTTAATACATATACATATATACACATACACATACACATATATACTTATATATGAAAAATACGAGCACCTGATAGCCAATTTGGAAATTTATCCATAACTCGGTCAAAAAATGCACTCTTCATTATTTTTCCAAACCAGAACAATTTATTTTGATCTAAAATCTGACAATACCAAGTATTTAGTGAGCCCAAAAGATATTGCTTGTTCATTTGCTAGTTGCAAATTTATCTGTTTCCCGATAATAGAACTTTTTGTAATGGTTAGGTGAACTAGCAAAACCCATTATGTTTCCTAACCATTATAGTATTTTGATATATTTAAATATAAAGATTATAGTATTCCTAGACATTATGTTTCCTAGACATTATAGTATTTTGATATATTTTGATACGACCATTCTGAGATGGGCCAAGAACGGACGGCCCAAGCCCACATCGCAAGTAGGCGGCCCTAAAGGGAAGCGGGCCGAGCAACGAGGCCCCCGCAAAGACTTGAAGCCGGGTCGGCCTCCACCGACGTGGACGCCCCCATCAGCTCACGTCAGCAGGAGCTAACCGCTCCCCTTAAAGTGCCCCCCTTAATCACCATTAAGGCACCCCATTACGATCACCTTCAGGACCCATGAAAACACCATCAAAGAGGTGGATCATGGGGGCAGAAGTGGGGGACGTTGCGGAGGCGCAGACGTGAGACGACTCCTATAAAGGGACTCGAGGTACAACGTACAAAGGGATCACGTCCTATATATCGAAACACCGAGGTATTCTACTCACACGACCTTGTCTTCCACCTTACATTTCTTCTCCACAGCTTGGCCCAAGGACTTGTGTATCGGCCTCCCCATGAGCCATACCGATCCCACCGAGCATCCTTCAGACCCGTTCCGACTTAGGCATCGGAGGGGACTTGGTCAGAACCAAGGTCCGACCCCCCTGACGAGCTTCATCGTCTATCCAGGTTGAGAAGATCTAGCGAAGCCGAGGCTACCCCTCAGCATCTTCCCAACCAAAGCTGAGCGTCCTCAATCATGAGCCCGCTCACCCCCACCACAAGGTGACCGTCGCTTTGCCGAGGCTACCCTTAGGTAAGCCGACAAGAGGATTTGTGCGTCCCTCACCAAGTGAACGTACCTTCAATCGATCCCAAAGGTCCCACGTGTCCCCCTTGACCACGTTGACCTCCAGCCCTCCGGTCAACAATACAACGGTGAGAAAACACCCCGAAACATCTGGTGCCGTCTATGGAAATTTCGAGAAAGGACCCACGTCAAACAACCATGCCCAAAATGACGCGACCGCACACCTCCAGACATAGGAGTGCGGCGGCGATAACCCCAGCCCTGGGGTCAATCAACAATCGCTGGAGCAAGATCGCAGCTGTTCATCGATTGCCTCGAGCCGGGAGGTCGGGCGCACCACGGGTAGAACCCGTGGAGGCGGATGATGGAGGAGCTGAGAGCTACCCACAACCCATCCACTTCATCGAAGATGACCTAGAGGAAGCCGAGCCGCCACGCGACAAGGCGCTAGTTGTCTTGGCTATCATTGACACCACGATGGTCCGACAACTCCTCGTTGACACCGGAAGCTCGTGCGACATCATGTTCATGTCAACCCTGGAGAAGATGGGGCTACGAGCCAAAGACTTGGATCCTTGCTCCGGGCCCGTGGTAGGTTTCACGGGCCACTCCACCCCCATCATAGGGATGATCTGCGTTCCAGTCACGATCGGGGAGCCGCCCAACTCGATCACCCTGGTTATGGAGTTCGTGGCGCTGAGGATCGGGTCAGCATACAACGGGATCATCGGTCGACTGCTTCTCAATGCGGTCGAGGCCGTGGTCTCAACCCTCCACCAGATGGTTCAAGTTTCGGAACCCGAAAGGAGTCGGGAAGATCAGAGATGACCCGGTGAAGCCTAAGATCTTCTATCAACTGGCCGGTGTGGGCCACGAGGTGGGGGACTGCAGTCTGATGGACCATCTCGACCCAAGATACGACCGGAGCGACGCGAGTCCCACACCCGTGGAAGAACTGAAACTCATCCCAATTACGAATGTGGGCGGGCGATTCCTTTCTATCGGGTCAAAACTCGACCCAACCCTGAGGAGCAAACTGATCGGGTGTTTGGAGGCCAACCTAGACATCTTCGCCTAGTCGCCTGATGACATGCCAGGGGTGGACCCCCAGATGATCACCCACCAGCTACACGCAGACCCCAACTTCCCGCCAGTCAGGCAGAATAAGAGGAACCTGGGTGGAGAAAAGATGAGGGCCGCCTTCGACGAAGTGGGGCGCCTTCTTGATGCAGGGTTCATCCGGGAAGTCTGGTATCCGAAATGGCTTGCCAACGTCATGATGGTGAAAAAGCCTAGCGGAAAATGGCGAATGTGCGTTGACTTCACCGTTCTCAACAAGGCCTGCCCTAAAGACAATTACCTGCCACCTCGCATCGACCATCTCGTGGACAATGCCTTGGGTTACGAGATGCTCAGCTTCATGGACGCTTATTCCGGATACAACCAGGTCCAGATGGACCTAGAGGACGAAGAGAAAACATCATTCATCACCGATCGGGGGACCTACTGCTACAAGAAGATGAAATTCGACTTGAAGAATGCAGGGGCAACCTACCAAAGGATGGTTAACCGGGTTTTCGGCTCCCAGATAGGGAGAAACCTCGAGGTCTACGTGGACGACATGCTGGTCAAGTCCAGGGACCCAGCCGACCATATTGCCGACCTTTACGAAAATTTCGAGCAACTGCAAAGGCATAACATCCGGCTCAACCCCACTAAATGCACGTTTGGAGTGAGGTCTGAAAAGTTCATGTGCTTCATAATCACCAACCGTGGCATCGAAGCCAACCCCGACAAGATCGAGGCCCTAGTCAACATGAGGGAGCCGACAACGATTAAAGAGCTGCAGAGGCTGAACGGGTGGATCGCTGCCCTGGGGCGCTTCCTGTCCAAATTCGCTGAGAGATCTCTCCTCTTCTTCAAGACCCTGAGGAAGGCTCTCGTCGAACCTGCCGAAAAGACGAAAGCTGTAGAATGGGACGAGAACTGTGCACAGGCATTCGCTGAGCTGAAGGAATACCTCCGCAGCCCCCACTCCTCTCCAAGCCAAGGGAGAGGGAACCTCTGAGCCTCTACTTAGCCAGCACCGGGGAAGCAGTGAGTTCGGTGCTGGTCAGGGAAGACGACGGGGTGCAAAGGCCGGTGTACTATACTAGCCAAATTCTAAAGGATGCAGAGGGTCGATACAGCCCCATGAAGAAACTTGCCTACACCCTTGTGCTTTCGGTGCGTCGACTCCGCCCCTACTTTCAAGCCCACATGATCCTGGTCTTAACCAACTCCCAGCTTGAGCGAAACCTCAAGAGGTTCGATCGGATGAGAAGGATGCTGAATTAGGGAGTAGAGCTGAGCGAGTTCGACCTTGATACAAACCACAGACCGCCATCAAGGGACAAGCACTGGCGGACTTCATTGCTGAATGTACCATCAACGGAGGAACGCCCCGAGGACGGGGAACCCGAACATGGTAACGTGTCAACCTTTGCCTTTACTTTTGGCTGACGTAATTCTTACCGATCACCCAGGGGGCAAAGATGCATGGGTAGTCCATGTGGACGGTTTTGCGACCTGGGCAGGGTGCAGGGCCGGCATCGTCATCCGGACCCCCGAGGGACACACCGTCGAGTACGCACTCCGGTTCGAGTTCCTGGCCACCGATAACGTGGCCGAGTACGAGGCCGCAATTAATGGCCTGAAGCTAGCTCGGGCCCTGGGAGCAGACTCTGTGTGCCTCCTTAGCGACTCCAAACTCATCATCAACCAGCTGCAAGGGGAATACGAGGCTCGGGAGGAGGTGATGCAATGCTACCTAACCTCGGCCAGGGTCGAGCTTTCCAGGTTCAAACACGCCGAGACCCTCCACATGTCGCGATCAGAGAACTCCCGCACCGAATCCTCTCCAAGATGGCTTCCTATTCTCTTAAGGAGCTGGGTCACACCATATATGTCAAGCACCTTCGAACCCCCAATACAGAGGTGAGAGAGCTAATGGTCATCGACGTAGAGCCCACCTGGATGGATTTGATCGTGTGGTACCTATCCATGGGAGAAGTCCCAGCAAACCAGGACGAATGCCACGCAAGGGAACAAAAAGCCCTCCGGTATGTGCTCCATGGAGGGGTCATGTACAGAAGGTGCTGGACAAAACTGATGTCCTCCCCTGGCTCAAGTGCCTCGGACTGCAGGATGCCGACTTGTCCTCCAGGAGGTCCACGAAGGGATCTGCATGAATCACCACGGGGGCAGGACGGTCACCATGAAGATATTAAGGCAAGGCTACTACTGGCCGACCTTGGTCAAAGACTCGATCGAGCACGTCCAGAAATGTCTGGAATGCCAACGGTTCGCCACACCCGGCTTGTCTCCCCCATCAGACCTCGTCCCGATAATTAGCCCCGTCCCGTTTGCCAAATGGGGTCTGGACATCCTCGGGCATTTCACCTCCTGGAGAGGACAGAGGAAATACCTGATCGTGACGATGAATTACTTCACCAAGGGGATCGCTGGCCACCATCACCTGGAAGAAAGCGAAGGACTTCGTATGGAACTCCATCATCTCCAGGTTCGGGATCCCTCGATCCATCGTCACTGACAATGAAAAACAGTTCGATTCCGCAGGATTCAAAGATTTCTGCAATCAGTGGAAAATCAAGCTCCTGTTTGCCTCCGTGGCACACCCCCAAACCAACAGGATGGCCGAAACCGCAAACAAATGCATCATCGAGCCACTGCACAAGAAAGTGACAGAGGCGGAGGGAAAATGGCCAAAAGAACTCCCTGGGATAGTCTGGTCATACCGACGACCCATAAGGAAGCCACGGGAGAGACCCCCTTTCATGCTCACTTTTGGCGCCAAAGCGGTTGTGCCCGTTGCGGTGGGCAATGAATCCCTCTGCCTCAGACACTTTGAAGAAGAGAGAAACTCGGAAGGTCTGAAGCTCAACTTAGAACTCGTTGACGAGCAACGAAACCAGGCCCTGGCCTCGATTGTCCGACAAAAACACAGGGTGTCCCGCTACTACAATTCCTGGGTCAAAGGAAGAAGCTTCCACCCAGGGGATCTGGTCCTCAGGAAAGCGATCTTTAAACCGGAGATCGCCCGCAAGGGGAAGTTGGCTGCAAAATGGGAAGGACCCTATAAGGTTGCAGAGGACATTGACCCTGCTACATACCGACTCTCCACCCTAGGAGGGAAGACGTTGATACACGCCTGGAACGCAGGGCACCTCTGCAAATACTACCAGTGAGTGTAAGCAATACTGCCCCCTCACCCTACCCCTAAAAGAAAATGTACCAAAAACGACTGTGAATAAAGAAGAGCCCTTTCCAGCATCTAGTTGTTCTTCAGGCACGCAAGGGAACAACCCTAGCGGGCAAGTCACCACTCGACCGAGAGGCCGAGGGCGAATCCCTCAGCTGTCTAACCCGCCAATCGGCTGTAAGGCTGGGGCAACTCCCCCAGCAGGCCGACCAATCAATCGACCATAAGGCTGGAGGCAACTCCCCCAACAGGCCAACCTATCGATCGATCGTAAGGCTGGGGCAACTCCCCCCAGTAGATCGATCAACCGATCGACCATAAGGCTGGGGGCAACTCCTCCAGCAGGCCGGTTACCCGACCAACTATAAGGCTGGGGCAACTCCCCCAACAGGTTGATCGATCGGTCGATCGTGAGCCTGGAGGTAGCTCATCCAGCTTGTCAACCGACCCAATCAACCGTAAGGCTGAGGGTAACTCCCCCGACAGGTTGGTCAATCGATCGACCGTAAGCCTGGGGTAGCCCCCCCAGTCGACCGACCGACCCGACCGACCGTAAGGTTAGGGGCGACTCCCCCAGTAGGCTGATCACCCGATCGACCGTAAGACTGGAGGCAAGTCCTCCAGCAGGACGATCACCCATTCGACCTGGAATCCAAGTGCAACTCTTGGTAGACCGAACGTCCGTTCGACCATAAACCTGGAACATCCCATTGGGCATCTGCCTAGTGGACAGATCGTCAACAAGGGCAGCCCGATTCCCCCAAAGTCGTCCGCTCTAAACATCCTGACCGGGATTATGGGAGGGGCATACCATTACGGTGCGAAAGAAAGAAACTTTTTTCGGACAATTTGGTCAAATACAAACCTATACAGTATAAAAGCATGACAGAAAACCAAAAAGTCATATACAAAGCGACAAAACAAAGGGGGGAGCTGGTGGGCTAAGCCCCTCCTTCTTCCTGGGCAGCCGAAGCAATGGTAGGAGCAACACTCGGCTGATCGGTAACCTTGGGACGGTCGGCACCGACGTCCTCCTCACCATTAGAATCCATCCGAAGCTCCTCAAACCGGACCCCGAAATGCGGGAACCTCCGCTGGACCTCAGACCGACAGCAGGCAAACCCCTTCTCAAACGCCTCGTACATCGCCCCGGCGACGAAGGACATGGCATACTCATCCACGGCCTCCTTGGCAATGCCCTCGGGATCTACCGCTTCCAGCTCCTTGACCCGGCCCTCGACTACGGCAACCTGCCGTTGGTGCGCCGCGTGCTATTTCTCACCCTCTCGAGAGACTGTGTCAAGCCTGGACAAGAGAGCTCGCTCCCACTCTTCCATCGCCCCCAGGAGACTTTCGAGCTCCGTGACGTCAACCTCCTCTGCGGGACCTCCAACTGCTCGTGCCTCGGCGGCCTTCTCTATCTCAGCGATCCGATCCTCGGCCTTTAACTTCTCGGCTAACGCCGATGCCTGCTCAATGTCCGACCTCTCCAGGTCAGACGAGAGCTCAGCCATTTGGGTCTCCAATGACCTGAAACGGACCTCGACATCCCGAGCCGCCTCATCGGCATCCTCCTTGGATACCGACCCCTTAGCACCACCTGTCCCTGGGTCTGCTAGTGCCACGAATTGGCGCCTTATCGAAAGGCCGACCGAGGACAACTGCACCAAAGGAAAAGGATAGGTTAGAGGCTCCCACAGAAAGCAAGGCACGTTGGCACACAAAGGTTCTACCTGCTGGCCAGCCTGTATCACGAAGACCGCGAGTCGGTCGTCCTTCACCCCATCCAACACGGATTGGTCCCGAGGCAAGCAACTATTCTCTACCAGTCGTGCCGCGACCCCACAGTCGGAGAAGATGAACTCCTCCAGTCCCACCGGGAAACGAGGACGGAGCAACCCGTCCTCAGACCGCAGAAGATCGGCCTCGACCGACCTGAACACGCCCAAGGACCGCTCATAATCTTTCGGAAGCAACCCCGAGCGAGATGGAGAGAGCCTACCCCAGGGCCACTTGTCCCTTGGCCACCACACGGACCCGAGACTTCTTCTGCCTGCTCCCTCCCAAGACCGGGGGCAACTGCTCCCTCGCTCGATTTACGCCAGCTTCAAAAGATCCAATGCCTGGTTTCTTTCGGACCTCCAAGACATGGTCCCCCCTCCGCAAGTTGGGATTGGGCATGGAGGCCTGAATAGAAAGCTGAGAAGAACCGGTTCTGGCCGAACCCATCTGTAAAAACAAGAAAAGTCGGAGAGACGACCATACTCAAGATCGATCCGCTCAACAAACACTCTAAACGAAGGGTTCCAAGAAGGCTCACCGACGGGCCACACGGTCAACCTCAGGGCATGATCCGAGAAGAGGACATAGATCCTTCGGTCAGCTACGGGAACGGCTAATGCTCAGCCCAAAAATGTGCTTCTCTCAAGCGAAAGAGTCCGTACAAGTAATATAATCTGGGAGTCCAGATGTCGAATTCTCGGGAGAAAATATGTTGCAACCACAAAGATTAAATCAAATAGAAAGTCAACGTAGAGAAACTAACCACTTTAGATGATGGTGGTGTGGATTGAGTTTGGACGTGGTTTTGAATTTGTGAGCAATACGAGCAAAAGAAACTTTCGTGTATGAAAATATCTATGAGAAGTATGCACATGGTATGGGTTCATTAGGATCCATGATTCGTATTAATTTGGTTGATTAAATATAACTCAATAAATTCTCCTTTTGGGAGCAATTCACCGGAAAATACCCTTGTGGGGATTAAAGCACAATATTGAATAAAATCGTTGCTAAAGTTACAATCTTTTAAAATACGATATGAAAGTCCCTTTTGGGGAAATCAAAACTCACCATTGTGGGGTGATCATCTACTCAAACCCATTCTTTTGGAAGATGAAGAGAAGATTTAATAACAAAGACTATAACTTTACAAACGTGACAATTTTAGCGCGAATATTCAACCAAACGAATACAAATCATATTCCCTAACTACACCATACCATGCACAATGAAATTTTAGCCACACATACTGAAAATAACTAAGAACTCTATCAATTTAAGCATGGTTCTAATCAATACAATCAAATAGAGTTCAAAATACGCAAAAGAGTTCAAGAATATCACCAAATACGCTATCTATTTGCCTAAGAAAACCCTTCTTCTTCCTCCTAAAAGCCTCTAAAAATTAGCCCAAGTTGCTCTCTGTATTCTCAGGAAAATTCTGCAAAAATCGGCTCCAAAATCGCCCAAATACGCCAAGAATATGGCTAAAAAACCTAGAATACCTTATATAAGAACATTGCGGGTTTTATTGGCTTAATGGGTTTGCATCCGCTTCAATTCACGCCCAAAACCATATCCATCAGCCAGCGCAAACGTAGACCGTCGGATCGTGCGGGATTTAACTACACGCCGCCACGTGGGCTTTAAAAATCACGCCCGCATCTCTTCTTCGGATCCAGTTCGCCTTTATTCGTCACCGTTGGACCATCATCCAACGATCGAAACTCAGCCACGTCGCCATGCGGAGCTGATCGCTTCGGAATAGCTTCGGGGTTAAGAACAACCGTCGGATCGAGATCGTACGATTGGAACGAAGCCACGTCACTCGCCATATGAGCTGCACTTCGAGTTTGGGTGGGAGAAGTGTGGACCGTTTGATCGAAATCGAACGGTGGAAGATAAGCCGCGTCGCCCGCCCTTCCGCATCGATGTGGACCGTTCGATCAGCAATCCACGGACGAGATCGTGCCGCGTCGTCCCAAGCGCCATGGCCTTCACACGATCCCAGTCGTTGATTCCAATGCGGGATCGGTCCTGGTTCCGCCACGTGTCCCCATCACTCACCGATACAACTCAAATGCAGGCGTGTTTCCAGCCGTTGGATCGTAATCCAACGGCCCTCGCACGCCCGCGTCACCCCGCTCTCGTACGCCGCTAGATCGGGCGGGAACCGGTGGATCGATGCCACGTGTCCGCGGAGATTCTCGCGGATCACCGTATTTCTGTATTTTTAGAGTATTTCTGGCGTATTTCTCCAATTTATTGGTATTCTGCATTCAAAAATTCATCGTAATTAGCACAGATTTCAGAAATTTACAAATAAATAGTCGTTGGAATCATGAGATCAAGACCAAGCCATGAAAAATATAAAAAGTGCAGAAATACTCTGTTAATTGCTGTTTTATGCTCAAATAACGTGATTTCTCTAATAAATGATGGTGTACAAAATACGAACGTATTAGAGATCAATTAAGCAACATATAAGCACAAAATAATACTAGATGAGGGGTTAAATAAGCAATATTCAACCCGAATCAGCCAACAAGGTGTTAACCACCTTGGCCTTTACGTCAGTGATTTCCCCCAACTCGATGGTCAACAAGCTCGCCTCCGCCCATCGGACCGAAAAATCCACCTCTGAAGGAAAGCCGACAAAGACATACTTCCCTTTCCAGCGCTTCAGGGAACATGGCAGCCCCAACACCAAGATTTTCTTCGGACGTGCACTGATGTGTATCCAGGCACCCGAATTGTGGTGGCTCATGCGAAAGAATTGTGCGAAGAGGCGAAGGGTTGGCTTTATCCCACAGAGCATGCAGAGCACGATGAACCCCATGATAGACCCGACAGCATTGGGGCAGAATTGACACAGGGCAAGACCATGTGCCCTTAAGATCACGGCGATAAAAGGGTGGAGAGGGAACCGTAGCTCGAACGAAAGCTCTATTCATACACCCCGACTTCGCAACGACCCGGGAAGCAGACCCTCTCATCTTTCTCAGGGGCCCGGGCAGAGCACGGGGAGAGAAGTTAACTGGAACGCAGTTGTCCGATCGAAGTAGCACGAACCGCCGACGGCCAAGCCAGCACCTTGGAAGGCACCCCAGAGAGAGCGCCCCCATGTCAGCGGATCTCCGAGACTGATCCTCGGGGCAGGGCGGGAGGGTCGACAGCGGCTGCTCGACCTATGCTGGAGGAAGAAGAGGACGACGTGGGACACATGACGCGGCGTTGGAAAGAGCTGGGGGATGAAGAAGAAGAAGAAGACAGCGATGAAGAGGCAGAGCCCTCATCCACTGATCCACCGCTTCTCTTCATACCACTCCCCCGAGGCCCTCCGATCCGTCATGGGCCTTCCACCTGAGCACACACGTCGACATCCCGCGGGGCGCAATTCATCGAATCCCGCTTCTAGGGGCAGGAGAATTCCATAATAGCAGCGCCATGATGGCTTCCATTTAATGACGCTGCCTCGACTGACGCACCTGTCAAAATCCACAAGTCACATCGTTCGAACCGAACCGACAAAATCCGAACGACCCGAGGGATGGGGCAATTGATACGGCCATTCTGAGATGGACCACGA
Organism: Scilla litardierei; assembly: GCA_030789695.1. Classification (NCBI taxonomy): domain Eukaryota; kingdom Viridiplantae; phylum Streptophyta; class Magnoliopsida; order Asparagales; family Asparagaceae; genus Scilla; species Scilla litardierei. Next base: position 11,849 of record JAULAV010003323.1, read on the forward strand.
TTGAACGGCCCAAGCCTACATCGCAAGCCGGCGGTCTTAAAGGGGAGCGGGCCGGGCAATGAGGCCCCCGCGAAGACTTGAAGTCGGATCCGCCTTGACCGACGCGGACGCTCCCATCACCCCACGTCAGCGGGAGCTAACCGCTCCCCTTAAAGCGGCCCCCCTTAATCACCATTAAGGGGCCCCATTACGCCCACCTTCAGGACCCATGAAGATGCCATCAAAGAGGCGGATCATGGGGCGGAAGTGGGGGACGTTGAGGAGGCACAGACGTGGGAAGACTCCTATAAAGGGACTCGAGGTACAACATACAAAGGGATCACGCCTGGAAACCGAAACACCTAGATATTCTACTCACACGATCTTGTCTTCCACCTTACATTTCCTCTCCATAACTCGGCTCGAGGACTGGCGTATCGGCCTCTCCGTGAGCCATACCGATCCCACCGAGCATCCTTCAGACCCATTCTGACTTAGAAATCGGAGGGGACTTGGTCGGAACCAAGGTTCGACCCCCCTGACGAGCTTCCTCGTCTCTTCAGGTCGAGCAGATGCAGCGACGCCGAGGCTACCCCTTAGCGTCTTTCCATCCGAAGCCGAGCGTCCTCAATCACGAGCCCGCTCGCTCTCACCACAAGGAGGCCGTCGCTTTGCCGAGGCTATCCTTCGGCAAGCCGACGCGAGGATCCGCGCGTCCCTCACCAAGTGAACGTTCCTTCAACTGATCCCGAAGGTCCCACGTGTCCCCCTTGACCACGTTGATCTCAAGTCATCCGGTCAACAATACAGCGGTGAGAAAACACCCCGAAACATATTTAAATATAAAGATTAAAGTGAACGCTCAAGAAATTAACGAAAAGTTAATTTTTTTTAACGAGAGCAACCATATATCGCATCATTGGTTGATGAATATATTTCTAGTACATATCAAATATCCACCCGGCAAATGTTAGGGAATTGATATATCTTTATGAATTCTAAAAAATCACGTTTACGTGCATCCAACCTCCAAGATGACTATAGAAGTTAGGTGGTGATGTGTCCACTTGGTACAAATTGGAATTTTGTTAGTCTAAAATTAATAATACACGGATGCAGACAAAGTTCAAGTCTTTTGTGAGGCTGTGGAGTCATGCATGACGGAGCTTAGTTGGGTTGCCTTTGAAGCTGTCCAAACGATACCAACATGCTTCTTCCTTGATATTTATGACCTGGGTTTTCTCTTTTTGATCATGATTATGAATAATCGACATTATTTGCTTATAACCACCAAACACTTGAATCAAGTACAACAAAACAATGCAACTAACACAATAACGTACGTACTGCAATCCATGTAATTTACAACAAATGATCAAAAAAAAAATGGAATGCCTTCGTTTAGACAATCGCTCAACTGGTCGGACAAGGCCCAGGGCCGCCGGTTCCGGGGCCGTTGGTGCAGCCGGAGGCCTGCGAAGACGAGTCGGATCCCCTCGGCAGGACCTCGAACAAGGCGGCATCCCTAGCAAGCCTTGCCTCCACCGTCGGAGAGCAGGAGGTCATAACGAGAGCCAAGATTGCTATAATCGTTATTTCTCTAAGCATGCTCTTCATTATAATCAAAGCCATTACAAGAACAGTTATCTTGCTGTGATTAATGAAGAAGAGGGTGCATCGATCATGGCCTATTTATACAGCGATAGGGCTGGCAAGAGGAGTCCTGGGCTCCAAGAACTTGACCATGCGACTCACTAGCAAAGTTCAAAGATTTGTTTGGTATTTGACCAGCATCCCACAGTTTGCTACGTGACGACAAATTATGCACGAGGATGGGAAAATATTGCATGCATGCTTATAGCCTTATATGATGTATCTACAAACTTTAAAGAAAAGAAAGCGGTGAGAAGATACGCAACAATTTGTTTAGGAAACTCAAAGGAAAGGGTTCATCGTGGAGCAAAGAATGCGAGACTCGTGAAAGAAACCATTTTGCTTGTGAGAAGAAAGCACGAGCTGCTCATTCCTAGAAGAAGGCGTATGTGGTGTAATTGGTGTTGGAGTTGGTGGTGGTGGAAATAAGTAATTTTAAGAGAATGACTGCAGACATCCCCATCTTCGGTGTATGAAGGTGCCAGTTTCCCGAAAGTAGAAAGAATCGAAAAATTGTTCCCTCTATATATACACCGAATGTTTGGTGTATATAGCAATTCTCAATTTTAATTTATGAAAAAGGAGCTGTGAAAAGAATGATCTTTTTCTTTGTTGGATTAATATCCTTTCCACCCAACCATAATGGGCCAGATCACCATTAACTCCTAACTTAATCAATGGATAAATTGCTATATAATAAAACAGTTCACAAATAGGGAGCTTGATTGGAGATCTGTCAAGTCATTGACTTTTTGTAAGCTTTTGGGGTAATATGACTTGACAATGGGAGCAAAGACTTTGGTTGGGGGTGCAGCCATCGGCCAGCCGAGCAGAATGAAGATCCTTCCGACTGGTTGCCCTCCTGCTTGCTGTCCATTTTGACCAGCTATGATGTTGATGGGATCTTAGCTTCATTTGAGGGTGGCTATCTACCTAGTTATTGTTCTTCCCATTTTAGTCAATTTATTACACAGAAACCTAACTTCTCCTCTTCTCTTCCAGATTTTTGCTATTTTGAACAACCATCGCCGCCTTACACATCATTTTGAGGTGTATACAGTCCCCCTTGTTTCGATCTATGCGGATGAAAACAAACCGTTCACAATTCTATTTTGGTCAGTATGATCGTAGCAATATACAAAATATTTGATCGAATTCTACATGTGCTAAATGTTGAAAATCATGTTTTGAGGTTTCTGCAACATGGATATTATAGCTAAAACATTTTTATCTCAGACAATTATTTGTAATATTCAACTTAAAGCATCTAGTGGGAGGTTATCAATTGAAAACTAATAATATCACTTTGGAATCTAAGTGTGTGACTTCCTGTTCATTTTATAAGGTCTTGTGGTTTAGATCTCGTGACAATTACTGTTGGAAGTAAAAAATATTTTTTTAAAGGGGAACTAAAAAGAAAAAAATCCTCGTGATAGGATTATTTCCCTAGAGGTGAAAAAACATATTATCAAAACTTAAATTTTTAGGACTACAAATAATATTCATGAACTAAAAATCTTCATGTTTGGGAGAATGACGAAAACTGAACTGAATTGAGATGTAGTTCAAAGTAGTCGACTCCTACTGTGACAGTATTCGACTCCTTTTCAGATACATTGATATGCATCTTTAAAGAGTACGTTATAATATTAAAACGATTTTAAAAACATTTTTGTGATGTAAAAACATTTTCTAAGTGTGAGTGCAAACTTCAACTAATAGCTTTAACATTGTGAGACAAATTTACAAAATGATACACTACTCACACTATAAGTAGGAGTCTTGATGTCTTCCTTTAAGCTTCTTCAACTTAACTTAAAGTCTTGCATTCCACAAATCCTCGGACGAGCTTCAAGTCTTCAATGTTCAGCTCTGATCGATAGGCTGTTTCTATTTCAAGCTTTAACTTCATGCTATCATCATATTTGAGCTTGAGTTGACCATTGTTGACCATGTTGACTTATATACCTACACTCACAAATCATCTTGCAAAAAACATCATTAGCAAACAACAACCAACAAGATCATCATCAGCATTCATCATCCCACCATAACCAAGTATTACATCATCCTAATTTCTTCATATTTGAACTATAACCCTTCTTTTTTTCTCTGTTGGTATGATGGATCAAGGATAACCCATCAATATTGGACGTATCCTTGCAGCATATATAGTTGAAACCATGTTGCGAGAGTCATCATCAAAACGATTGATTGAACTTCCAGCTTGTGATCAGAAGATTACGTCTAATTTATTCAGTGGAGAGGTAGATGCATTTTCAACGAGCAATCAAGATATTTATGGAGTCTTGCATGTCCAAAGCAAATAGTGTTGTGCATTTTCCATCATGACTACATGCTATAAGAAAGAACTGACTTGCATGATTGATGGCCTTGTTGTAGGAATTTCTTGATTGATGAACATGTAAAGATAAAATGTTAGCACAGGAGATGAACAAGTGAAGGCGCCGACTGCTCTGTACGTAATGCTTCTCGTTGCCTCCTTCAAAGTCGCACTGGTCGCCAAAGCGTAAAATTCTGTGGAACCGTGGTAAAAAGGGCAGAGGGAGAAAGAGAGATGAGGGGTGGGGTTCTGTTGGGGAGCAAAGGGACCAAGGACAGGTCGCGGTCACAAGGAGGGTGAATGAGGAAAGGAAACATTGCTTTCTACGGACAGAGAGAGATGCCAATCACATCCAATCTTTGGCCAGCCCATTTCCAGCCCCATCTTTGTTCTTTGTTTGGGGAATTGGGAGCATCTCTCTCTCTCTCTCTCTCTCTCTCATACAGTATCACAAAAGGACACCTTTTCCTTTCAACACTTTGATTGAGAGAGAGACGGCGATACTGCATCACGTAGAGTCATTGATTGTGATCTGAACATGAGTGATGAGTAACATACATGGATACACGTATATTACTTGGTTCTTTTCTTTTCATTTTGTTTGTTTTTATTTCACTTGGTTCTTGTCTTAGCCAGGATCTTCTCTCCGCGGGTTCACTGATGTGTTACGTCGTAAGATGGATCGACAGGAACTCCTTCGATGAGAGGACCTTTTGTCGGCTAAGAAGTGGGACCCGCGGAGAGAAGATCCTGGGTCGTGGAGAGTTGGGACTGACCTCCTTGGGTGAAAATTGACCTAGCTTCATGACGGCTCCATCGATCTGCAGCATAGGAAAATCGTCAGAGGGTCGGGACTGGAACCCGACCAAATTCCCTCCAACGATCAAGTCAGTGGATGACTCAATAGGGGCTCGGGACGGCTAGGATCAACATATCGGGAGGTCGTCCAATCACCGTCACGTTGAGGTATGGTGGAAGAAATATAATGTGGAGTAAATAGTGTAGAGTATTGTGATACCTCAATGTTGGGTCCGGCCTCCCTTCTTCCATTGACTTCTGGGGTATTTATATCCCCCATTTTTGCCTTGTAACTTTCCACTGATGAAGTGGCCTTAGTAGAGATAATGGTCATCATAAAAGTAGGCCAATAATGTGGCTTAATTAATGACTATTGAAATGGGTCATAAAGGAGTGTAACTGTCCACCATTAATATAGCCATTAATTGCTTAATTAATGGCTATTAAAGTGAGCCATGATTAAGTGTAACTGCCCACCATTGAAAGCTCTTCGTGAGGGAGGTGGTGGTTGACTCATTCAACCCAGGAGTAGTGGGCCATGGGCCGGCATGGCAATGGCCTCCCATAATAGGCCATATGTGATGTAATAATGGCCCCCCATCGCCGGAGCTCAAATGCTACAAAGGTTGAGGTCGGGCGATGTGAAGAAGTAGCTTTCGGTCGGATAGTCGGGTTGGCTTACAAAGAAATTAACTTCTCACCTTATAGCTGAGACGGGGTTGGGTCGACAGGTGGGGGGTCTCAACTCATAACCATAGTCGGGTTACGTCAGCATATCAGTTTGTGACATCTTCAAAACATGGTCCTCATTTGCGTAGTTGAGTCGGCTCGCGAGGGGAGTATCCCTTCGCCTTTCGATGGACTCGTTTGGAGGATCGTTCGGTGGCAAGAGGAGTGGCCTCCGACTTACGTCCCATGAGGATCGTTTGGTGGCGAGGGGAGTGGCCCCCGACTTACGTCCGTCGAGAATCGTTTGATGGTGAGGGGAGTGGCCTCTCGAATTACATCCAGCAAGTGTCGTCCGGTGGCGAGTGAAGGAGCCCCTTGACTTACGTCTAACGATAGTTTTTCGGTGGCAAGGGATGGACCCCTCGACTTACGTCCGACGAGAGTCGTTTAGTGGCAGGGGGGGCCCCTCGACTTACGTCTGACGAGAGTCGTTCGGTGGTAGGGGAGGGGCCCCAGACTTACGTCCGACGAGAGTCATTTGGTGGTAAGGTGAGGGGCCCCTCGAATTACATCCAGTGAGTGTCGTTCGATGGCGAGTAGAGGGGCCCCTCAACTTACATCCGAGGAGAGTCGTTCGATAGCGTGAGGTGGGCCCCAACTTCTCATTGATGATGCTTGGTGACGCATTGCATAATTTCTTGATCTTCAGCTCCTCGGGGTCGGTTGGATGTGATCTTGAGTCTTCTTCATTGACCCCTTCTTTTGAAACTTTGTCAAACCTCTTGTTGAGATTTGTATGCCCTCAAGGCTATTTATCTATGTAAACATCTTGTTCATGAATGAAAGTATGCTTTCTGGTATAAATTGTCTGAGTAAATATTCTATTAATGTGTTGCTTAGATAATTTCCTTAGACTTATAGTTAGGTCATACATGTTTCGAGATAGAGATCGCGATTATGAGAAATGTCTGTTCGATAGGTGCTAGAGCCTTAAAACATTCGCGGTCATAGATGCGTCGAGATAAGGATATCAGCACATCAGACAGACCATTGTGTCTTTGTCTTGATGATCTCATAATCATGCGACTTAGTGAAGTCGGAGACAAGACACGTGTGCTCATTGAAGAATGAGTTCACTGAACGACCCAATAAAGAGTTATCAAATGGTTAAACATTAACTAACTGTCATTAATAACTCTCTAGTGACGATAGGCTATTTGGTCCTTAGGACTTGAGATCATTGTACGAACCTGTGCGTGAACAGTGTTGCTTAGATCTATGATCTAGCTTCGATGCAAGGCCTGCTAAAAGATCTTAGGTTGGGTAACACATGAAGCGTACGAAGTGAGTAGTGATCAAGAGAGTGTTCGTCTCTTCTGTTAATGGGAAGTTAGTGTCGTAGGCTCAGCACGGCTCTTGGTAAAACCTTGGCCAAGGTATGCTGTAAGAAGTAAAACATGTATGTATCAAAGACCGATTGATACTGGCCAGTGCTACCTAGCTAGTGGGGTTGACAGTTTTTCCATACCTTAGGATGTGCACATGACATAGTTAAGACGAATGGACTAAAACTGTGGTATTCTCACGGACACAGTCAGAGTGATCTCGACAACATCTTTTGTTGACATTTCAATCACGTAATTATGATATCGAAACAGGGACGACACCTGCTGCTCGTGGTTACTGTCGTCTAGGAATTTCGAGTCCCAACCTGTAGTAGGGTCAGGCTGTAGAATCTCACACCGAGTAGTATTCACATCTTAGTAATAGGAAGAATGTTAAGAGAAATGCATTTCATGCAATAGAGTGATTTGGCTCACAATTAAGTTGTGAACTTAAAAGCTAAAGAGTTTAGCATTTGGGACTAATTAATACTTAGTATTAAATTGACAAAGATGCATGGAAACGAAGGGGACTTCCTGGGAAATCTACAGGAAGAAACCACGTTCAAATCGGAGCTCAAACGAGTCCAGAAACGTGAAAACGGCTAAAGGAAGGCCCTAAGTGGGCTTGCGGATCTGACCCGCACCTGGTGCATCAGACCCGCCAGGAGGTAGCGGGTCCGACCCGCGGGAGGAACCTGCATGCATTGCACGCTGTCTGAGCCCGCATGCGGGCGGGGCCCGCACTCAGTGATGCGGGCGAGGATCCCTGTGCGTGCGCCACGTGGCGCGCAGAGATCACGCCGTGGCGCGATCTGACCCAACACCTTGAGAGGCATGATTGTTTTGCTGTTTTTGTGAAAATGGGATTTGGAAGTCTATTTTCGACATTTGAGGGGTCAAATGATATCGGAATTGGATGCCGTTTTTTCTTTGTGATCGTTGTCTCGAGATCTTCGATTTGACAGGTTGTTTGAAAGTCGAAACTCGGAAATGGATTTATAGTTGATTTTAGAAGTTTGGAATTCTAGTGAAATCAATCCCTAGTGCCCATTTTATTGTCCCATATTGCTCGTAGCAAGAGGGGAGGGGCCAGCTCTCTATATAAATAGGGGTTAGCCATCCTCTTTGAAAAGTCCACCAAGTCATCGATTCGAGAAGCTCCGAATTTTGAGCACGCTCGATCGCGACTTAATTCACTTCTCCTCTTATATTTCTTCCTACCCTCCAATCGAGTCCTAGCAAGACGGCGGGGAGGTTTGGATCTGATCCAGAAGTCTCTGACGTAGATCTACTCAAGTGAAATCCTCTTCGACGAGTGATTGGCTCGGAGGCGCGGTGCAGCTCAAGAAGTGGTTCAGCTCGGGGCGAGGCACGGCACGGTGCGGTTCGGGAAGCGGCTCAGAGCGGAGCGCGGTACGGGAAACGCTTCGGAATACTTTGCTGGTGCAAGCAAAGTTCCGGGTAAGTCAGTTTCTTTTTATGCTTTTCATATCTTTTGCAGTAGTTAGATCTCTCTTTGGGTTAGTCGGACCCAACCCGAGTTAGTAGATTATCCTGGCTAGGGTGCATGCTTCCTTAGGGTAGTGAATTATTAGACTTTAATAATTTTTCCGCTGCTTCTTTTGATTCTAATGTCCATCCGACGTAGGACGGGCATAGTTTATGCCCTAAGGGTCCTTAAAAAAACCCAACATTGGTATCAGAGCCATATCTGTGATGATCTAATGCTGCAATATTAAAATGATTTGCTTGTTGTGTTTGTTAAAAGCATAAAAATTAATTATGTGATAGTTAGGAACTTAATTCATGTGATGTTATTAAGTTGAAATTTTTAAAATGGCTTTGTTTATTCTTGCTTATTTGATAACACAAGAAAAACCTTGTAAGTTTAGCCATTAAAATCCATCTAATGATTATAAGATAATTTTAGATAGCTTCTGCTATAATTTAAAATTGTTTTAAATGCATAATGGACGATTAGGATAGCACCACTAAAAATCATCCCTTATAGTGGATAAGGATTTTAATAAAAGTTATTAACAAATCCATAAAATTTTGAAATTTAAGGATTCGCTAGTTGATAAGATTAATTAGCTCTAATAAAAGCCTCTTAGTTTATGGCACAAATATATAATTGATAAGTCTCATTCAATAGACCGTGATCCGGTCAATGTGCCTGGCTAAGTTTGTTGGATCACCCTTGCTAGACTTGGGTTAGTGATCCTGGTTTAGTCAATTTCCTGGACGTGTCCGCTAGACTGCAATAACATGAATCATGATTATATGACACCCTGAACTATACCTAAGTCTAATACGTTAATAATCTTTTTCAAGATAAAACATAGCCCTCCTTTATTTTAGAGCTTGGCAACTATAGGACCCATGTTACAGTTGTTGAGCACACTCAAGCTGTGACAGAGCAACCTTATAGAAACAACCTTCTTAATACATATGATGTAAGTCGAGTCTTGACCCAAACCGTCATGTCGTGAATACACCGAGCGACGGTGTAAGTTAAGCTGGACACGAAAACAAGGATCTGACTAGGCTAGTCATTATGATTTGGATAAGCACACTCATGATCATAAGTGAGTAGGGGTGAAACAAATAGGGAGTCATATATGATATGACGGATGAAAAGTTCATCTACCGACTGCAGATTCAAACAACTTGTTGAGCACACTCAAGGTTGTGAGACTCAGGGTGGTTGGATCCCTCTCTCACAAATTTTCTATTATAATAAATTGTTTATTATAACGGTTTAAAATCTTTAAAATAGTGGGAGGATGTAATTTGATAAAAGCCAATCTTATTAAACTTTAAATAATAATGAACATATGCTAATATTAGGAGTTCTATTCTTTGCAGCATGATGGGTGAAATTAAATATATCCAAGATAAGAATAAATCAACTGGTTACAGTAATGATGACTAGCAAAGGGAAACAAAAGCAGTATGGGTACATAAGAAGAAAAGGCATTCTAATGCCTCAACTTCTATAATCATACAAAGTGTAATTCTTTCTGTGACTTCTAATGCATGGGTATTAGATACCGGTGCATGCTCTCACATCTGTAACCAGTTACAGGGAATGAGAATTAAAAGAAGGTGAAGTCGTTCTCCAGGTCAACAACGCAGCAAATGTTGCTGTTGTAGCCGTGGGAGACATCAAGCACACATTGGCAAATGGAAATTACTTGCTTCTGAAGCAATGTTACTATATCTCAAATTTCCTATGCAATATTATCTCCGTCTCGGTCTTGGCCAGAGAGGTTATAATTTTACTATCAACAAAAATGTTATGAGCATTTTCTTTGATAATAAGTTGCTAGGTTTTGGGACCCTCAACAATGGTGTGTACACTTTGAATAATGAAGTTGTATTAAATGTTAATACACGAAAACGTAAGGAATCATGTTATAATGAAACCTATCTTTGGCACTGTAGACTAGGCTATATCAAAGAGAAGAGACTTAGCAAGTTACATAAAGAGGGGTCCTTGTGCCTCTCGAATTATGAGTCATTCGACACTTGCGAATCTTGCCTCAAAGGTAAGATGACCAAAACTCCTTTTGTAAGCCAAGGGGAGAGAGTTATTGAACTCTTGGGTCTAGTACATACTGATGTATGTGGACCTATGTCTACATTAGCCAAAGGAGGATATTCGTATTTTGTTACATTTACTGATGATAACTCTAGGTTTGGACATGTGTTCTTGATGAAACACAAATCTGAAATATTTGAGCAATTCATAGAGTATTGTAACGAAGTTGAAAAACAGACTGGCAAGAGTATTAAGATCCTTCGATCTGATCGAGAAGGAGAATACTTGAGCCATGAATTCCTTACATATTTAAAAGAGAATGGGATTCTCTCTCAGGTCACGCCTCCTTACACACCTCAACATAACGGTGTGTCAAAGAGTGAAAATCGCACTTTGTTAGACATGGTGCGATCTATGATAAGCGAAGCTGAGTTACCCACCTCCCTCTGGGGCTATGCCCTAGAAACTGTTATCTACATTCTCAACAAGGTTCCATCGAAATCTGTGCCAACGACACCATATCAGATATGGAGTGGCAAGAAACCCAGCCTTAATCATTTAAGGTTATGGGGTTGTCCTGCATACGTCAAAAGGCATAATCCAGACAAACTGGAAGATATATCTGTTTTGTGTAAGTTCATTGGGTACCCAAGACATTCATTATGGTACACCTTCTACCATCAGGAGACACAAAAGATTGTTGTCTCCAAACATGCCACCTTTTTAGAAAAGGAATTCCTTAGGAAGGAAGCCGATGGCAAGGTGGTAGATCTGGACGAAAGCTCAGAAGGAGAACTAACACAAGAACATGTGTCAGAACCAGTGGGAGGATCAGAACTCAATGTCTCCAAATCAGTCGTTAGGAGGTCTGATAGGATTCCTCGAGCCCCTGATAAGTACTACGGGTTTCTCGTAGATGGAGGGATTGAGGATAACGTCATATTAGATGATGATCCTATTAGCTTTCAAGATGCCATAAGAGTAGAGACTCTAATAAATTGCTAGATGCAATGAAGTCTGAAATTGAATCCATGCACGTAAATAAGGTATGGACCTTAGAAAACGTGCCCAAAGGAAGTGTTCCCATTGGCTGCAAATAGATCTTTAAGAAGAAGATTGGTGCAGATGGAAATATAGAAACGTACAAGGCTAGGCTGGTTGCGAAAGGCTATCGTCAGATTCTAGGAATAGATTATGATGAGACTTTCTCACCAGTCGCCATGCACAAGTCTATCCGGATCATACTCGCTATTACTGCCTATTATGACTATGTAATCTGGCAAATGGATGTAAAGACTGCTTTTCTAAATGGTGATTTAGAGGAGCAGATTTACATGACTCAACCAGAAGGTTTTGAAGTCAGTGGGAGTGAAGGAAAAGCATGTAGATTGCATAGTTCTTTCAATGGACTTAAGCAGGCATTAAGAAACTAGAACATCCGTTGTGACAAAACAGTCAAAGAGTTTGGTTTTGTCATAAAAATGATGATGATCCATGTATTTATAATAAAACCAGTGAAAATTCTTTAGTCATCCTCGTACTATACGTAGATGACATTCTTATAATAGGCAACAACATAGGGATGTTGAAGTCAGTAAAGGAATGGCTATCAACTAACTTCTCCATGAAAGACTTGGGAGAAGCATCCTACATACTAGGTGTAAAGATCTATAGAGATAGATCTAAATGGATGCTAGGTCTGTCCCAAGCCAGGTACATTGACACCGTGCTAAAACGTTTTAGCATGGAAAACAGTAATGTGGTTTTATACCAGCCAATCATGGAATAACTCTTTCCAAGAAGATGTCTCCAAAAACTGACTTGGAAAAGGAACACATGAGTAAGATCACATATGCTTCGGCTGTGGGATCTATTATATATTCCATATCTGCACCAGACCTGATGTCACTTATGCACTAGGTGCAGTGAGTCGATATCAGTCTAACCCTAGAGAAGAACACTGGAAAGCCGTCAAGACAATTCTTAAGTACTTGCGAAGGACTAAAGACTTGGTCTTTATTTATGGAAGTGAAGAGCTCGAGGTTGAAGGCTTCACAGATTCTAGCTTTCAGAGTGATATAGATGATAGCAAATCGAACTCTGGATATGTTTTCACTCTCAACGGAGGAGCAGTCAGTTGGAGAAGTTCCAAGCAAGACACTGTTGGAGACTCCACGATGGAGGCCGAGTACATAGCGGCCAATGATACGGCAACGTAAGTTGTCTAGATGAGAAAGTTCATAAACCAGTTAGGGATGGTGCCTGCAGTTAAAGATCCAATACCTATGTATTGCGACAATAATGCAACCATCGGTATGGTTCAAGAACCAAGATTTCACGAGAGATCCAGACACATTCTTCGGAAGTAGCACCTGATACAGGATATTGAGAAGAGGAAAAATATAGAACTCCTTAGAGTCTGTTCAGAAGACAACATGGCAGATCCATTCACAAAGGCGCTGGCACGCGACCGTCTGGAGAGACTAGTGTGTAAATATAGTATGCGATACCATGATAAATGGGCCTGAGTGCAAGTGGGAGATGTTGAGAGATGTATGCCATCAAGGCTATTTATCTATGTAAACATCTTGTTCATGAATGAAAGTATGCTTTCTGGTATCAATTGTCTGAGTAAATTTTCTATTAAAGTGTTACTTAGACTCATAGTTAGGTCATACATGTTTCGAGATAGAGATCGCGATTATGAGAAATGTCTGACCGATAGGTGCTAGAGTCTTAAAACATTCGTGGTCATAGATACATCGAGATAAGGATATCTG